>JAJDFE020000368.1:0-37189 GCA_021527465.2 Geoglossum glabrum | reverse complement strand
TGATGGAAGTAGTATTAGCACTGTAATTGTATGTAGATCACGCTGAAAGTAGGTAGTTGAAAACTGGTCGGACCGACGTGGGTGGTCGAACCGACGTGTTTTACTTCTAGTCAAGGGTTTCCCTGCGCAGTGTTGTGGTTCTGGCTGTGTTCAAACTAGCTATGATTGCTGCTCTGACGGCAGTTTCTGTGCTAGCGGTACATATAGTTGCACTCCGTGTCCAACCGAACAGACCTGCTTTATGCTTTACGCCGTATCTATGTCGTTGGCTAGCGGGGTTGAGACGAAATCGTCGCCTTGGACTTGCTGCTCAGATGGTGTCTGTTCCATCATGGTTTCCTCGGACGGCACAGCTAGCACTGTCACATTACAGAGCTCGACAATTCGGTCTAGCGCCGCGGCATCGAGCTCAGCACAGGAGGAGCCCTCGATTGCCATAGGGTCTACCCCATCGCCTCCCGCGAGTGGGAGCTCACCCCAGGAGTCACCCAAGGGAACTACACAGGTTTCTATTGACCCACCCCCCGTTACATCAGCGTCGGGAAGTTCGATGGACTTAAAGCCCACAGGCTCCTCCCCACAGCCGACCGCCAGCCAGTCTCCAGGCCTCCGCTACTCGTCGGGAGATCTCCTGACCGGATATTGCGCCACAGCCGAATACACGTCGATCCTAGATGACCTAAATTCCGTTCTTTTCTTTGTCGCGGTCGTTGGTTGCATCAGCGACAAACCAGATTGTTGCCCAACGGTTGGGGCCACAAAAGCCACACCAGCCGCTACGGTTATTCAACTCATGACACCGATTCCCCCTCTATCACCGTCGGGCACGCCCCGATTCCAATTCCCAGGCGGATCGACAAGCCCTATTGTGCTGCCGAGTTGTCCGGATGACTATGAGATGGTCTCTGGCGTTTGCTGTCCAAAGTAAGTCAGCTGCAACCCTATTGACGATGGCTAGTCGGTCCTTACAGCGGCATCTCAGGAACTATTTACTCTGGGACCGTCTCCTCGGAGGGATTACCCCTTGCTACAGCACACTGCCGGCTAACGCTAGCCCACCTACCTCCACTGACGTTCCCACAGCGAACGTCACTGGTGTCCATGCCACTTCCACCGTGATCAACATTGTTTATGCCATGCAATATTCCATTAGACGCCCTAAGCCCGGCCTCACCACCGCTGCGAAGATAGGCATCGGCGTCGGTACCGCAGTTGCAGTGCTCCTAGCTTGCGGACTGCTCTACATACTCTCGAAAAGGTATTGGGGCCGCCCTAGCCCCGATGTATGTCCTAGCCCCGACGTACGCTCTAGCCCCGACATACGCCCCTATTTCTGTACCGAGTGAAGGAATCCGGGAAATTTAATGGGTTGGTTCTGAGTAGCCGGGGGGAGAACGTCGACTACCTCGGGGGTTTTATTCGTCGTAAGACCATGTGATAAGGGGTGGGTGGGGCGCGCTAAAATGATTTAGCTACGTTGGTTGGCGTTTGGGATTGTATTGAATCGAGTGGAATCGAATTGATGTAGATAAGTGTCACTGAGTAGATAGATGTGGACATGGGGATGTAAGAGAAGAGAAGCCTTGTGGTCTACCTGGCGTCTTGGCGACAGGTATGCTGCCGAGTGGGCAGATCGCCAACGGTCATCCCCTGGGATCTTACTGTTGCTTACCCTTCGGCCTGAGGTTTGCACACCAGTCAGCCCTCACACTTCCCCGCTGGCACCGTCCCCCACAGCCCCCGCACATTTCCCCGACGCTCCGTGACTTATATATGGGGTAAATAGAGTCTAGCCCCCCCACAAGAGCTATAAGTGCTTCCCGACAAGATTGCACTTAATTTGTTGGAGCTCTGGCGATGTGGCTACATGGAGAGAGAGAGAGAGAGAGAGATGAGGACGGCTGTGCGCTGTGTTCGTGCGGGCATAAGTGTACTTGCTTCTGGGTGCCGCTAAACCCTCCAAAGAATGTGGGTCCCAGCACGAATTCTGCCCGCAAAGATCGGACTAAAGCAAACCCATTTTTCATCTGGTATGTATATGCCGCACCTAATACCGACGACCATGCGATGGCCTGATTGCAGGCTAGCTCTGCGCCCTTCCCCCCTTTCCATCCTTCTCCCCGAATCCGCCGGAAACCTGGTCGACAGAGGGGGCGCAGCCTCATCGCTCGGTTTGCTGATCCCGCACCGTCGGAAACTGAAACATTCAGCACAGATAGCGTCTTGCGCACACATTCCATTTCGGGACTCGCGGTGCGATCGGTTGGTGGGGCTGTTCTCTCTCCTCTCCACCATCGACCTGGCATTGGATTGGTCTCGTTGTTCTGCAAGCTCTGCAGCATGCTGAAACGACCAAAACGCGGCAGCCAGCGAGCTTGAAACGAGACAAGGCCCAACAGGTTCACCCAGCAGCTGTCAAGGCAATGTTCGTGCGACTCTTGTAGATATGTGTCGTGTGTATATGGTGCGCTTCGCATTCAAGTAGACTGCTTAAGTTCCTATTCTAAGCTCCAGGCATAAATTTTCCACCATCATGGATTTATATTCGGGACTGCCCTGCTAAGCCAACTAAGCTTTATTCCATCGGGTGGCTGACTGGCTCGTCCTTCCTCAGGCCGCAGCAGAGCAACGCGATCCCGTCCCCTGGGAGAATCAAGAACAGCCAGTCTGTGTATCGAGGCAGGCAACATGCACTGTGCGTCACGGCTGTTTTGTGCGCATGCATCCTGCCGTCTCAGTGGACGGTTATGGCCTGGCTCCAGATGTTAGATGCGAGCCTTCCACGGCATTGAAGCCATTGAGCCTTAGCGGTGGATCACTTCAGCAGTGAATCCCTCCAGCGGCTGCCGCGTGGTTCGTATCAAGCAGATATCCACGGCCTGTGCGTGAGGACAAGTGCTGCATCGCACTCACCAGGTGGCGCTTTGGCTGTGCCTTGGCTAAATGTTCTCCTCCACTCCAGCTGCCAGAGCAAGCCCTCGCCTGCGCAAATGAGGCAGGATTGGCTGCGGACCTGCATTTGTCGCGGTCCTTCCCTCCTGCTCACACAGCTTCTGAAACCATCGCATTTCGAGTCAAGCCGCCCGCTCACTGTCCGATCGATCGACAATCACCACTTATTGCGGCAGGTCGCTCTTGCTTAGTAACTGCTAGGGGTGCTTTTCTGTGCAGAGCCGCCGCTGTCGCCGCATCGCATTGGCCTGGGCAGTGAACGCCAGGGGCGGCGTCGGTCGCTTCCATATGGATAAGTACTCCTTCCCCTAGCTCGCCTGCAGAAGTTTTACGTACATTCTGGATAGGAGCAACAGTGGCGATACGAGAGTAAATACCATCCTGAACCCCACTTCCCTATGGATCACTTCCAACGCCCGCCCGCAACTGAGGAGACTACACGCTCCGAGGGAGCGGTAAATTTAGCAGTGGACCCCATATCTAAAAAAGGTCTCTAGATACTTTCAACTTTCTCTATCTATTTCCCTCCAGTTACCCATAGATATGATAGTAGGAAAACTGCTTCGCAGAGGTGTTGCAGCGGCGGAAGGCTCTAGGGAACCCTGGAATCCCACGATTCTTGGCCGGCCGGCACTGCTGGGGTTCCTCTTCCTCTGGGTTGCGATGCTAGTCGCATTGCAGTTGCTTTATACATTTTCACAGCGGAACCACGGTCTAAGCACCGCCATCGCCGACAAACACTATCTCTGGACGTATGGACCTACGAGCGGTAACTATTTCTCTTTTGTCCTTCTAATATCCGTAGCAGAACGACTGATGGGAATAGTATTTATCGTTGTTGCAGCTGTGTGGCGGCGTATCGACCATCGCGCTAAGCAACTAACGCCCTGGGTCGAAATGTCCAAAGGGCCTACGTCTCTGGACAAGAGTCTGCTCCTTGACTACATATCCCCAGCGCTATTAGTGAGCTTCTGTGCTGCATTCAAAAACAGACATTTTATTGTCGTAACCACGATTCTTGGCTTTGCACTCATCAAACTCATAACGGTGGCATCGACTGGCCTTTTTCAGCTCCAGGATGAATTCCTTACTAATACGCCCATCAACCTTACTGCTTTGGATCGATTTGACGGCACCAATTTCAGAGCTGCTGCAGTCGATTCCAGGCCGACTATAGCTCGTTACGCTATCCGGAACTTCGGCCTGAGTCCACCTGTTGGAGTCGTTGGCCAATATATCTTCCAAAACTTCAACGCGTCGTCACGTGTCTCTCCTCGCTCAGTCTTATCGGGAGAGGTTGATTATATTACTACCGGCATCGATTGTGAAATTGGAGATCTGACGATGCTCTACAACGAAGACCGGGGTTACACGAGATTTAGCGTGGTGTCATCATCCTGCAAGGCTAACACCAGCCTCAGTACTGCCGGGTACGAATATGGTGGTTACGCCCAAGCCATCAACTGTACAAATCTCCTTCCAAACGATGCTGGCGATTCAAAACGAATTTTCATCGGTGTTCTACATACATTTCTGAGCGATGAGGCACTTGCGGTTAGTCTATATAACGCCTCTAGCTTAATTTGCAAACCCAAATACAATATCGGCCGGGCCACAGTCTCGATAAACGCCACAGCGCCTTCGTCTGCAGATACTCGCCTGATCGTACACACGGAGCAACCCAATCGCACTTTGCCAGAGGTCTCACCCTGGGACCTTGCGAGTGGAGTTCTAGCCTCACCCCCGAAGGCTCTCAGCATCATTCCCTCGATGAGTCCTGCCGATTACAGCTTTTTCATATACCCCAACACGACGAGGCCGACTTACAACCTGTCGGCTTTTCTAGACGTCCGCTTGCTTGAAGTAACTGCACGGCAAGATTTCACCTCTATCGCCAATCAGGTCGCCAAGCAATATCTCATGGTTTCTGCTACCGATCAATTCATAGGAACATATGACCATTTTGAATGGCGAGTCCGCGTGCAGTTTTACCCTCTGCTATTCATGCAGGTAGTGCTTGTCATTCTGATCATCCTCACGATTGCCATTTTCATAATCGCACCTAAGAACGTTATATCTCGGAATCCAGACAGCATTGCCGCGATTTCCACTATTATGGCTCGGAGTCCGGAGGTCGTAAAACTGATATTGGGGATGGGACACAATTCGCTAGAGGCAATCCGAGAGGTGGTTGGTGAAAGGGTGTTTCGAACATCTATGACCGACACATTTCAGATCAAAACCGATCCCCTAGTGGTGGAGGAGGCTGAATCCGATACTATGGTGCAGCGCCCCCACAGTCATGATATTGGGTGGTGGCGGCCATTGGCGCTAAACCCATATATCATGTCTCTTGTTCTCGTCGCACCGATAGGTCTTATGATTGCTCTCGAGGCCAACTATCAACAGTCAGTTCGGAATCGTGGCCTTGCGGATGTCGCTGTAGACGGTTACGTTCACTACCTTTGGAACTACATCCCTACTGTCGTCTTACTCTTGGTTGCTACCCTGTTTAACACCCTCAGTTTCGATATCATGACATTCCAACCCTACCTTACGTTACATCGCGGTAGTGCAACCGCTCGAGACAGCATCTTCAGCAACCCGCTAGGAAAAATGACGATCTTTACTGTATGGGATTCGATTCGGTATGGTCAAATTATGATGCTAGTTTCGGGTATTATGGTACTCGTCGCTCCCATTTTGACTATCGTAGTCAGCGGTCTCTACTCCGCAGAGGGGTCTGCTTACTCAGATGAGATTGGTGTTCAGCAGTTGACGTGGTTCAACAAATCGGAAGACTACACCTTTTATGTGGGGGATTCTATACATACGGGGCCGTCCCTGACCACTATTTTGATTGGGTTTGCCAACCTCTCTTTCCCTGCTTGGACATACAGGGACCTCGCACTACCATCGATCTCGATCAAGCCCATTGATCGCGGGGGATCTTACTTCAACAACGCTACCTCCATCTCACTCCGCACACCTGCAGTCCGCAGCAGCTTAAATTGTACTGTTTTTCCAACCGACAAACCTCCCACGGTCTCGATAGATGCGGACGGCCCCGAACCCCATACCATCGTCGTAAACATTTCTACGCCCGATAGATGCAGTTACGGCAATACTGGCAGCCCCAGGGGAACGTTCTTCAATAACCCTTCGCTCCCTTTCGCAGAAATCTGGATGGATAGGCCTCGGACTGGCTACTTCGGACGAGTTATGGAGATGGGCCGGGGTAGCTGCCCTTCCATCGCTGTAGTCTTTGGGTATTGCTCAAAGTGCGAGGAGAAAGTAGACAGCTTTACAATTCTGAAGTGCCAACCATCTATGCAGCAATTAGAAGTCAATGTCTCCCTCACCCTGCCAGACCTTAGCATCGATAGTTCACACCCTCCAATCGCCAATGAATCTACAGTCCAAGGCTTTCCAGCCCAAACTCCTGAAATTCTAGAGGCTAGCTATCCTGTCTTCGGTATGACCGACGATGCATTGGACGACATCTTCACCAACCTCATCTTCGGCAAGTTTGGGGTCCCCGCTGTCGAGCTCCTCGATGAGGACAGGCTTATCAGAGCCATAGAAGACCTCTACCCAATCTACATGACTCAAGTCCTCGATGGCAAACGCATCGCCGCGAACCCCGATACAAACGCTTTGGTCGGTGTGTACACAAACCCCTACCGCACAAGACTTCACCAAAGTCTCATCTCCACACGCATCCTCCAAGGGCTTTTAGCACTACTATTCTTATGCGCGGTAGTGTCATACGCCCTTACCGATAGAGGGAAAGTGCTTCCTCAGAACCCACACACTCTCATTGCAGTCGGGACCCTGCTTGCCGGGTCGGAGATGTTGCACGAGGAGCTAAACCCGCCAGGAGCAGAATGGTGGGATGATAGTGAGGCGGAAAGAAGGGGCATATTCGCCGATCAGAAGTTTAGCTTAGGGTGGTGGGGGGGTGGGGAAGTGGGGGGCAGGAGGAGGTTTGGAATTGACGTTGGAGTCGCAGAAAAGGCACTGTAGTCCTGAAGCGTTATGTCTAAATTTGCGATTTCTGTTGCGTGTAAAATAAAAATCTGTTCGCCGTTATTCTCAAGTACACGGAACCTGCGGGGTCTCCTTATAGCCCTTTCTCAAAGAATGTATTGTTGAAAGAACCATATCCGCGGAAGCATTGGCACGCGGACGTCACTCCTTTATGCCAGATCAGCTGGCAGGATGGTAGATTAGATTCCTTTATGTTCTTTAGGCTATGTGACTACGCTAGCAGCATAGCTGCGACACACGTTCCTTTCATGAGAGGTCTATATAGAGACCTCTCAGCTTTGTGTATCTAGAAGACAGGCAGAATACGAATTACATTTCCAAGATGTATGTCTCCTGCCAAATTACTATATATGTTAAATAACCCTGCGAAAATTTAAGGGGGTCAATAGACCCCGGCGGTCTCAGTGGCCTCAACAGTCTGATACTACTTAAGCGCAAGCGCCTTCTTCGGCATCACGTTGATTACCTCGAGATTGGGTGGGTTAGTTCGGTGAGGAGAAGATATATCCTCGATACGATAGGTTCAAGAGGGGATTGCGGGAATCGTATATATATGTATGGATGATCGGACTTGTATGCGATGTCTTTGGAATCGATAGAGCGGGTTAAATAGACTGACACCAATCGGTATGGGAGCAAAGGGGAATGCTACAACCTCTTTCCTCTTGCCCTCTAAGTCTCGGCGAAGTCTACGTAGGATTGGTGTTGCACTGCCGCTACTCCAACAGTGGGGAAAAGCCTTTCAGTAGACCCCATGCCAATGCACACACCTTTCTTACCTAGTCTACACTGTAACGGTCAATCGTATGTATATACATTGAGGGGGGATAGCGGGGGGCCGGTGTAGTGATGAGCGCTATATGATTAGAGCCGCCACAACGGCCATCCCCAGCCCCGCCTCCAGCGACTTAGCACCGGCAGCGCTCTTCGATGCGGAGCCTGCAACCGTCGCCGTTTATCTCGTCGACCTCGACACGGTCACAGGAACGCTCGAGCTACTGACGGCCGGCAAGACGGTCCAAGTCGTACATGTCTTGCCTTTCCCCGGGCACACCCCCTCGCGGTCTAGATCCCTATCTAGTGAACCAGATGGCCCTGAACCATACCCCCGTTCGGCGCTGAGTTGCGCTGTTGCGGGTCGCTGTCGGGATACTGCTTGTTGCCCTAGCGGACGAAAAAGGGAAACTGGGGGGCGGGCGTAGAGTCGCCCAAGCTAGGAAATGTATCGTTTTATGGGGGTGAGGGTTTGTAGGTAGGATTCCAGAGTGGGCCGTCGGAGATAGTGCCATTAGTAATTATGGCGGCGATAGAGCGCGAGTGTGTTCCTGGCATGGCGCAGTTGGCGTGGGTGCCCGTAGGCGATAAGGCGGGAGTGCTCTTGGAGACAGAGTCTACGTGAAAAGCTTCGCCGCTCTGGGGCCGGGGAAATGTTAGCAGGCATCGACGCACGGGGAGAAACTCTGGGTGGACTCACATCATGCTGGCTATACCACATGGCAGCTGGCTTGAACCGTTCCCAATCCCCGACGTAGCTTCCTAGCGTCTGCCCGAGAACCATATTCTCCAGATTGAACGCGTAGAAATACTCGTATGACGCGTCTACAACACCGTCGCCATGATCGCTGACGATGACAGCGCACGACCGCGCTCCGACCGTCTCGCGAGTTGTGGGGCTAGGCGGGAATCCGTAGATCCATGACGGGCTTGGGGTGATGCCATCTTCGACGAGATAGATCTGAAAGAATGCGTCGAAGTTGTCGGCGTTGAGTCGAGGTTAGTGAAAAGTAGAGGGGATGGCTGTGGTGTTCAGCGCAGGGCAGGTATTGCTGAGTTGCAGGCAGATTTCCTTCTTGGAGACAAGAGGCACTATGCGCATCGGTCAGTCATGGCCGGGTCCAACAAACGTGTTCACGTAATCGAGCATTCCCGAAGTAACGTATTTGACGGTGAGTTTGCCGGACCCCGGGAGTTTGCCGGGAAGCGAATTTCTCCGGCACCCTACCACAACCAAAATCAAATATTGAGCTATGGTCCTAGAATTTTGCATAGAGGTTCTGCAGTATATAGATAGTTTAAAAATAAAATATTATTTAAAAAGGATAGCAATTGCATGCACAGTACATAAATTCATGAGGTAGCCCTAATTTTCCTTCCTAGCTCTAGACCTTGTTACCATACCAGTATAAGATGCACCCCTACTTGTCCCAGCTGCAAGAACCTTCCTTAGCCTTTGGATATATGGTTCTGATACTTCAGAGACCTCAGAATCTGAGGTATCAGAAGCTATAACCATCGCTTTGAGGACAATACTTCCTATTTGAAGTTAGAATACTCTAGACCTATTAAATAGTAAATCAACCTTCTGAATCTGATACCTGAGCTCTAGATCCACTTCCTGATGCCACTGGATCTCTGGATAGCACTGTAACCTCTCTGGTTACCTTTTTGCCCTTACTTTTCTCCCCTATATCCCCCCCCCCTTTTTACTTTTTCTGGCAACTATCTTTGCAAGTTCCCTCTGTTTTGTATCATACTCCTTAAGAGCTTTGTTGAAATCATCCTGAGTCATCAATCTAGCATATCCTTGCTGCTTCTTATTTATCCTGACCCTATTCTTTTGATAATTTGCTTTCATATTAAGGTGCTTTTTTAAAAAAGTAGTTTCATACTTAGTAATAGCTTCCTGCACCTGAGCCTGTATTCCAGACTTGCTTAGCTTCTCCAGAGTACCCAATAGAAGCTCCTTGGCGCCATCCTGAAGTACTAGTAGCTATGAGTACTTCAATATCTGTCGAAACTCATGTGGCTTCTTAGGGGTTTTGATAGTCCTAACTGGTAATTGTGGTTTCTTCTGATGTATGATACCCTTATTCAGTCTACTCTGAACCCTTCTTCTATCATATGGCACCAATCCAGCATCTGTCCAAGCTCCTTCGATGTTTTGGAGGGTAACGTATTCCACCATGTAGTTGCTGGACCCCGCAAAGTTGCCATGAAGTGAGGGCCACCACAACCCCACCCTGCTGAATTTTGTCAAATTGAATTTTCATCCTAGGGCTATAAAAGTTTAATGGGGGCTATCCTATCATATAAATAATTTAAAATAAAAATTTCAGGCTGGTGCACCAAGTATTAGTGATGTGATATAGAAATCCCCGTAGTGACCCCCTTTTTGGCATACCTCCCCCTCTAAGCTCAGGGCTAGACTCAAAACTAATGCAATCAATTCCAGCTACTATAGAGAGGTGAAATAGATACTATTAGTGAATGTAGCAAGAGTAGAGCTTGTTGAGTACAAGGACACAAAAATAATGGGGTGCTATTTGGGAGTTAGGGCTAACATCTGCAAGAATATGCAAGTTTGTATGCAACTCTTTGCTTGACTACCTAACCCCACAGCGCCAATACATAGATATATGTGGTTTGTCCTAAGGTCAATTTTACATGTAGATTTAACTGGTGATCTCAAATTTCTCATATTTCTTCTCCTTTAAAAGTTATAAATCTACAAAGCTAAAATATGCTTCCAAAGTAAAATGAGGGTTATGAGGATAAACTACAGGCTGCTCTGAAGGAACTGACTGTCCAACCAAAGCTTTCCCTTTCTTTGACAGCTAGGAGGTTTGATGTGGCAGAGAGGACACTGCATGATAGGAAGAATAAGGGGAAACAATAGTGCCAAAAAGCATATCTTCATGAATGCCTCCTTAATTCTCAACAAGAGCAAGCATTGGTTAAATGGATCTGTATGCAAGATGATATGGGTATTCCACCACACTTGGATCTTGTCAGGGACAAGGTCCTGGCCATAATATAGCATTCCCAACCCAGAACCTCTCTAGGAAAACATTGGCTATATAGGTTCATCAAGCACCACTCTGAGCTTCAAATCAGATTCAGTTAGCGCCTGAAGCACTAGATAAGTGCTGCTAGCAACCCTAGAGTACTGGAGAATCACTTCAAGCTCTTTCACAAGGCGCTGAAAGAGTATAAAGTCAAGGAGGCCAATATTTGAAATATGAATGAAAAGGGCTTTTTATTAGAGATATCAGCAAAGTGTAGGGTGGTTTGCAGGAAGGGTAGAAAGAACCCTAAGTATATTCAAGATGGAAATAGAGAGTTGATCACTGTTCTGGAATGTGTGTCTGCTGAAGGAGCAGTGTTGCCTCCTTTAGTAGTCACAAAGGGGGCAAATCATTATATAAGGACGCATATTAAGGGGCAAGGAGCCCCTGGATGGGTTTATGGATATTTTCCCAAAGGTTGGATATTAAATGAGATTGGATTAGGGTAATTAGAATACAATTTTGAGCCTAATACATGCCCTGAGTAAGTTTATCCCTTTTACTTTTTATATTCTTCTCTTTTTCTTATTACTAACTCTATATGAATTTCTACTTCTATATAACTAATATTGCATATAGAAACTTCTTAGACTGGCGCCTTCTTCTTCTAGATGGCCATGAATCACATTGCAACTACCCCTTTCTTGACTTTGCCTGGAGGCATAGAATTTTGATATTTGTTCTTCCAGCACATTCTACCCACCTTACCCAGCCTCTGGATATTGGTCTATTTGGTCCTTTGCAGCGCCATTATGGTGTTTTGCTTGCTGAATGGTTCAAGGGAGGGTATCCAGCAATTTCCATAGAAGACTTCATCTCCTTACTTCAGCAATCCAAAGAGAGCATATATACTCTTCAAAATATCAAAGGAGCATGGGCAGGCGCTGAATTGGTTCCATATGATAGGAGAAGGGTTTAAAATAGGCTGGATAAGGGTGTTATAGCTCAGGAGGAACCACAGATATCAACCAGTGCTCTCAAAACTTCTAAGCAGTCACATCAATTTCGCCAGATATTGAAGTACTCAGAGCAATTAGTACTTCAGGATGGTCTTAAGGAGCTTCTATTAAGTGCCTTAGAGAAGCTAAGCAAGTCTGGGATAGAGGCTCAGGTATAGAAGGCTGTTGTTAAGCATGAGACTGCTTTGTTATAAAAGCGCCTTAATATGAAGGCTACTCATAAGAAAAGCAGAGTCAGGATGACCAAGAAGGACATGGGATATGCAAAGTTATTTACTCAGAAGGATGTAAATGCTACTTTAGAGCAGTATGAAGCCAAGCAGAAGAAGCTTACTAAAGTAACAATAAGGAAGGAGAAAAAAAAAGGGGGGGGGGGGTAAGAGAGATAGTAAAAAAGGCAAAGGGGTAGTTAGGAGAGTTATAGCACTACCTACTACTCCAGTGGTATCAGGGAGTGGATCTGGAACTCAAGTATCAGATTCAGAAGGTTAGTTTAATATCTAATATGTTTAAAGCATTTTAACATTATTTAAAAATATTGGTTTTAGAGTGATGCTTATATCTTCTGATTCTTCTGATTCTGAAGTATCTGAAGCATCAGAACCTTATATCTAAAGGTTAAGGAAGGTCCTTGCAGCTGGACCAGATGAGGGTGCATCTTCTACTGGTATGGTAACAAGGTCTAGGACAAGGAAGAAAAATTAGGGCAATTTCACAGATTTGTATACCATGTATACAGTTGTTGTTTGTTTTCTTTTAAATTTTATTTTTAAATTATTTACATATAAAAGGAACCCTATGCAAAATTCTAGAGCCATTGCTCTAAAATTGATTTTGAGAATTATGATTATGGTGGGGTGCTAGAGGTTTTCACTTCATAGCAACTTCGCAGGGTCTGGCAACTACATGGTGGAATACGTTATATGTGCGTTCTCTGGCTTGTTGAAGTAATTGTATGAAGTTTTCTTTGGATATAGCTGGATACCTTTCCTTAAACCATTCAGCAAGCAAGACACCATAATAGAGCTGCAGAGGACTAAATAAACCAATATCTAGAGGCTGAATAAGATGGGTTGAATGTGCTGGAAGCACAAATATCAAAATCCTATGCCTCTAAGCAAAATCAAGAAAGGGGTAATTGTAATGAGATTCATGACCATCTATAAGAAGAATGTGCCATTCTAGAGAGTCTCTGTTTATAATATTAATCATAGGATATTGTGGTTTGATATAAGGGTAGTACTAAGAGAAGAAGGGGTAGTATAGGAGGAAAATAGTAAACTTACTTAGGACATGTCCTAGGCTCAAAACTTTGTTCTAACCACCCTAACCCAATCTCATTCGATGTTCAGCCCTTAGGAGAATATCCATAAACCCATCCAAGACCTTCTTGCCCCTTAATATGCGTCCCTGTCAGTGCCTAGACAGTTGGTCGCAGGTGCTCAGGCTCGGTATGTGGTAGACGGGCATACGGTCGGTACTACGAGCTCGATAGTTTGTATAGGCTCGTGGTCTGTGGATGTGGTGATGCAAGTATAGCTCTATTCTAATGATACTCTATGTATAATACGTGTGTTGACCGATGAGGTTGCAAGAAGCATCCTTGTCGGTCTCTAATAGAAGTTTGCGAGCTATGAACCTTGGCGATGCGAGCATGGCTCGCTCTGCAGTCCGAGCTCCCGTATGGCCGCTACAGTCCCTCTATAGTAGTTAGCCTCCTTTATGACTACTAAAGGGGGCAGTACCACTCCCTTAGCAGACACACATTCCAGCATAGTAATCAGCTCCCTATTACCATTTTAAGTATACTTGGGATTCTTTCTGCCCTTCCTGCAGATTTCCCTACACTTAATTGATATCCCTAATAAGAAGCTCTTCTCATCCATATTCCAGATATTAACTTTCTTGACCTTATACTCTTTCAACGCCTTGTGCCACAACTTGAAGTGATGCTCTAGTACTTTGGGGTTACTAGCAGCACTTCTCTGGCATTCTAAGCGATGGCTAAACCTGACCTGAAGCTCTGAGTAGTGCTTAACAAACCTGTCCAACTAATGTTTCCCTAAAGAAGTTTTGGGTTGTGAATGCTGTATTATAGCCAAGGCCTTGTCCCTGACAAGATCTAAGCATGGTGGGATACCTCTATCATCTTACATATAGATCCACTAGACCAATACTTGCTCTTGTTGAGGGTTAAGGAAACATTCTTGGAGATGTGCTTTTTGAGGATGCTGTCTTCCCTTATTCTTCCTATCACGCAGAGTCCTCTCTGCCACATCAAACCTCCTGGCTGTTAGAGGAAGGGAAAGCTTTGGTCCAAGGGTGAGTTCCTGTAGAGCAGCCTGTAGTCTGTCCTCATAGTCCTTGTCTTGCTTAGAAGACATACTTATAACTTTATGTATCTATAACTTTTGGAGAAGAAGAGATATGGAAAATCTGAGGCCACCATGTGAATCTACAGGTAAAATTTACTCTAGGACAAATCACATATGTTTATGTGCTGGTATTGTAGGGTTGGGTAGTCAAGCGAAGAGATGCATATCTAGTTGCATATTCTTGCAGATGCTAACCTTAACCCCCTCAGTAGTGCCCTACTACTTTTGCACCTTTGTAGCCAATGAGTTATGCTCTTCCCAAATTCGCTAATAGGGTCTATTTGAACTTCTCCTAGTAGCTGGAATTGATTCTATTAGTTGTGAGGTCAGCTCTAAGCTTAGATAGGAGGGTATGCTAAATGGGTGTCACTCAGGGGATCGCCCCACCCCACCATCAATTCTTTATGCATTAATCTAGAATTTTATTTTTTAATTATTTATATACTAGGCTAGCTCCTATTAAATTTTTAGGACTATACCTTAAGAATTGACATTGCTAAAATTTGGCGGGGTAGAGTTGTTGTGGTTCTTGCTAAGCGGCAAACTCCCGTGGTCCGGCAAACTCACCGTCAAATACGTTAACCGGTGTAGCGCAAATCACCCAGCAAGAAACAACATCGCCCACTTCTGTCCAAGGGCCTAGCCAACCAGGGTTTATCGTCGCATCGCAGAAACGTGCCGCCGGTGAGATGCGCGAAGCAGGGCGGCGATGAGTGAAGGGGGGTGGTCTATTCTTCTGCGGTGTATCACGTGACTCTCAGCTTTCACCTGTCAAGTTGCCCTAATAATTCGGGGGTAGGCAATGGTGATTAGGCGGAATTCAGCTGTTTACCTCTTCCCTTTCATTCCCTTTGTTCCTTTTTCGAGGTCAGATTTCTGTTGCCTCCTCGTCCCCCTCAACAACAACCCCTTCGCCTCCTCCCCCTCTCCCCCCTCCACCTCCTTCCCCGCCTCCTCTCTCCGCGCCCTCTTTTTCTCCGCCATCTCTTTCCTTCCTCCCTCTCCCCCCCGTAACTTCTCTTCCAACCCCTTCCCAAGCATCCATTGCGGTAGACCGAGCCCATCCTCCAGAGTAGCAATCCGCCGCGAGGACCAACTCCTCTCCTCTCGAGTCTCTCAGTATGGTCCGCTATGTCCCTCAGCGGTTGACCATGAGTTCGAGGGTGGGAGAGACGGGCTCAAAACAGCCAGCTGCCCGACGCCACCAAGTGGAATTATGTTAGAAGTAAACTATATCGTAGCAGCGGGGGTTGAGGCTTTGTACATTCTCGGTTGATCCTAGGCCACCATACTATAGTCCTAGCGGGGCAGTGGTAAAATGGCTCAGGACTGCGGTACCCCGCTCCAGCCTCTCATGTAGGACGTAGGTGGAGCAGGACAGGTACAATTGCATCTATAGTCCATTTTTGCATAATCGCTGGGGGTCTGGAGAAGAGAGGGACTTGTTGCAGGGGATTGTTGCGGTACTTGGAGACCAGAGACGAGAGAGGGAAGGGGGGGGGGAAAGAGAGAAAGAGAGAGATTGCCGTGCCTTCTCAACTAGATATCAGCACAATAACAACACATGCAGCAGGAATAGTAGGAACGGTAGGATGCGGCGGTGATGGGTCCTCTCCCTCTGCTATTGTTATTGCTCGATACTACAGTCGAGTCGCGCTGCAAGAATCTCGCATTATAAGAATTGAATACTCGGCTCCACCTCGACCCCTAGGCTCTTGCCTTAAGAGAAATCGCGCCGTAAGAGTGGGGTCCATTGTCCCGACCGTATTCCCGCGGCGCGACTCCACTGTACAGTGGTTTGACGACAGAAGCAGGTAGAAATGTTAATTAAACTGTCGATCTCTAGGTAGATAGTCGGGGAATTGGGTCTTTTATGGGTGACGGTGGATAGCCAGCTCAACGGATTGCCTGGATGTTCTGGTAGTGGCATCACCGCTCGGCCGCTCTAGTTATGTACGATGCGGTACATTTAACACCTGGACACTAGGAGACTAGCCCCTATCGTTCTGGGCAGACGGATTAGAATATTAGTTGCGCTGAAGCCACCATGGGGCCCTATAATCACCACGGATCACTGGTACGACAAGTCTGGTACTCTGTCCACTGAGGGGCTGACCATGGATCTATCCAGAAGGCCATGCCTTCAAGCAATGGTTGAGTGTACTTGAGGAATCTGGCGAGAAGATGGGGGAGACAGTTAATATTCTAGGCCTGCGTAAAGGTTTCGCATGATCCAAAACGTCGTCAAAGAAATGTAAAATATGTCTCTAGGCCCACGGAGCATCGACTATCCGCTGAGTCTACCGGTGGCATCTAGCAGAATGCTACCCGGCCATTGAAGGGCGGTCGATGGGTGTAAGCACCTGATCAAGTGAATTTGCGGCCACCACAATGCTGAAGAATTGTCGTACAGTGGTGAGGACCAGGTTTTCCTAGAAGTGAGATTGGCTTTTGGAAGTCGGAAGAATAATCTTAAAATATTAAAAATCATGCCCTCACAAACATGTTGGGGACCTATCGGGATACATTCCACAAGGCTCCGCCACGCAACAGGTACTTACTACACGATACAGGATGAGGAACCTAGGAAATGAGTAAAACCTTAGCAGCCGTCCCCCAACCCTTACCGCGTCGCGGCAGGCGACATCTGACTACCCATGAGCGGTCTCTATCCAGCGAAGTGGATGGCATCCACCAACAGGTATTGCGAAGAAACCCCCTCCGCGCCAGTGCAGGAAATAGGCTAGGGAATAGCTAGGCCATTCGGTCACCACTTGGCTCCTCGGAGGGGACGACGCCGTGACAAACTCAGAGAGCCAAGAGCGGTTCCTAGTAGACTGGTGTTGGTGTGGGTAAGTATATTCGACATGCGGATGTAGGAGAAGAGAGCCAAGAGCGCGGAGTTCTCGCTTTGTGACTGACATCTTGGACGCGGTTGCCGCCAAGTAGCCAAGGGAGGGTAATAAGTAGGGGCCAACCCACACAAGGGATCCGGGATCACGGCTCTGTAGAGGTAATACAGCTAAGTGGGTACTAGATGTAGTAGAGGTATTTGTCTCCCGAGCGTCGAAATATGGCACCCCTTGAGGACCGGCACCGTTTGATACCGCATATGCTAGTCTATTATACCACCCATTGCACCTCATGGGGTGTTTCGCGTACACACCACTACCCCGAGAGAACGTTGCCAGAGTGGGTCGTGATTAGTTATCCCGCATCACCAATAACCAAACCAGGCTACGACCCAGAGAGCCTCTCATCGGTTTCAGGGAGATTCCAGTTCCGGTGCTTTGGGGACTGTCCCTACGAGCGCGACCCGGCCCGGGATTACTCAGTAGAGATATACCCTGATCATCTATAGCGAAGCCGACTCCGCGGGTACCACTTTGCCCTCGTGGCGCGGCCGCAAACCGCGAAGAAGGACAGTTTCAGGCCTGCTATCCTAGTTATAGTAAGTTTGGGAATCAGCGAGGGACTTCCGGCGGTCACGGCGGCGAGGCCAAATCCCACTGTGGGATGATGGCCCGATGGCCCCGAAGACGCGGCGTCGTCTCTAAACAGGCCCCCAATCGATCCTACCAAGGCACAGCCACCCTTCACGTTTCATAATTTCGAGAACGGATGAATAGTCTACTACGCCGCCCGCTAAGCAAGCTCGCCACGTTTGTCAGATCGGTAGTACGACTAAGCGCCCGGTTTCACACCTACTCGTCCCCTCTCGCCACCCGCATCAGACCAAGCCACCATACTTGCCGCCGAACGATGCGGACTGCTATCCCGCACGCCGAGCAAGTCTACCAACTCCTTGCTCTTTTGCGGGTGATCGCACAAGCGATATGTTCTATTCTATCCTCGAGAAGGACGGGGGATTTAGAATTTGTCAGTGGGCTACCCGTCCCACGTTGCGCGGAAGGCGTCATCAGGCCCTTTGATGCTAATTGGGATTTCACCATAGTTACCTGGCCAGAAAGTACCTACCCAGAAGGTGACATAGCCATACCTGAGTCTCGCATAACCCGACGCAACCATTCAACAAGCTGACACACCGGCCAACTAATACGTGGGGCTTGTTGAATGCTAAGGGTGCGGTTTATTATTCAGCCAGTCGGAGATGGTGGGTGGGCGGACGGGCGGCAGCCACCAATGCCCGACCGGCAGGCCCAAATGGCCCTCAGGTCTCACCCTGACAACGAGTGGGCTGCGTTCGCTCTTGGTTTGGGAGGAGCAAACCCTCGCGACCGACGCAACGGAACATTGTGGAATTCCTACACAGAGGACCAGACGCCAAAAGTTGGCTCGACACTCGCCCAAAAACACCCGCGAGGAGAGGCAGCCGGCAGACCAAAAGGCAAGCATAGCCAGTTGCAGGTATCCTGCTTGTCTGGCGTCTTAAAAGAGCACGCTAATATTCCTCTCGTGCGACGTCACATCGCTCTCACGCGGACTATATTTGGGAAGCTTGATATCGGGGCAAGAGATGGAAGTGGGAATGGCGAAACCACGCGACGCGACGTAATTTACACAAGGACAGCCAACGCCGCCACACAGAACACAAGCATTTTCGCTTCTTCCCAACTACAACCTGGCGAATAACATCCGGCAAAGACTCGCTGCTTACGGGCAGCCGCCGTCCGCAGAAGATGAGCACAAGGGGCGGGGGCGTTGGCGCACTGCCCCACACGACTGGGTCCCTCCGATACGCGAAGCAGTGATAGCCAACCCATCCTGCTGCTCCCTCTGGTACTGGTAGCACAAGACAACGGGTCCTTTCGGCGAAGAGACATGAGACGCCGTTGCTGTCAGGCTGAGACGAAGCGAGCAAGTGAGAGTCATTGGGGATCGGCCATTATTCATGCGCACGCTTCGCGTACGCTCCAAGCACGGAGGCTCTTCGAGGCGTGAGACTGAGGTCATGCTCTGGTTTGGGATTTTCCTCTACTGTACCTTTTGTTAGAATCAGGACTCCTCAGCTATAGGCCCGAATGGGTGGAGAAGGCATTACTCATGATGCAGTTACGCGTGGTGGGTGTGGCTCTGTTAGGTACTGGGAGCTGGAGCTGGAGGAAGATAAATATGGACTCGGCCACTCTACTTCTAGAGCCACCAGCAGCGGTGACAACAACCAACTGTCCCTTCCCCAGAACACCAATAGTTCCTTTCGTTTTCGTCGCTAGACTTCCTGTCCCTTTCGCCCACTTGACAATTCTTCCATATCCGCTACCATGTATATCACACTCATTGCCACCGCCCTGGCGCTTCTTTCCATCTCTGCAGTCTCTGCGTAAGTGGCCGCTCGAGAACTTGCTAGACGATGGCCTCTCGACCTGCTAACGCCTCCCGCCCCAAACTTCAGGTCCGAACATTTACCCAGAATTGTCATTCCGGAACCATATTACCCGCTGTCAGAGTGGGTCTTCTCCCAAGAACCACTTAAACCCGCATCTCCTCGCTCACATCAAGATTCTATAGCGGACCCAAGAGCATAAACCCCACGGGCACTATTTCATTGAACCCCTGCGGCACCGGCACCCGCATGTACAGATACGATAGGTCCGCACCCTCATCTCCGAAAGTCCCTTCATCCCTCATCCCAACTTGCTAACAACGCGCCACCACAGACGAAACCACGGATATGGCCTGGAGAACCCGTGCGGTCCCCAGGGCACCGGAACCGGAACTGGCTTGCCTCACACGACCACCAAAACCCAAAAGAGGGGCCCAACACCAACCCCAGAACACCAACCCAAAAAATACACCAACGACAAGTAAATCCCCCTCCCGCGTCCCCCGCGCCACACTATATCAAACCCAGCCTCCCCCCCCCCCAAAACTAACCTCTCACACAAACACAGACGCTACCCCATCCCCGACAACCTGAAAAACGGAGACAAATACCGCATACCGCCATCCGGCACCGGCCCACACGGAACAGGCACAGGCACTCCCTATACCTACACCCCCCTCTCATCCGGCGGTCCTAAACCCAGCAACCGTACGTCGTACCCTCCCTCCCCTCCCCTCCCTCTTAGCCACCCCTACTTACAAGAAGCCAACCCCACAGGACCCCGTCTCAACTAAAAACCCCCCACTCTCTCTGAGATTGCAAGGCCAGAACATATGGGCTCCATTCCCTTGTACCAACCAACCCACCCGGCGTTTTATCCATTTCCCCTATCTGTTACTACTGTTATGCAGGAGGACCACCGACCAGGCATTGGGTTTTTTCGGCCATTAGTTTCGGTTTCTGGCTTTGGCTTTTTTTTTTTTTCCCCGGGACTTGGGCGTTATGTATTTGTTAGTTAGACTATCCTGGCTCGGCTTTAGGTAGAAAATTGATTGGGTTTTTTCCCTCCCTTCTATTTCCCGCCGGGCGTGACATGTGGTTGGCTCCGTCGTCCAGTGTTGTTGGTGTTGGCGCCGGACCCAAGTGCGCCTCACCCCGTGCTGCAGTCCAGGCATTCACCCTTCACTCAACGCCCTTTTCTTCTTCCCCACGACAGGCATCCCGCACAGACTATAATCACCCCAACCACATCCTCATCTCCCCCAATCCCGATCCCAATCACCTTCCCAACACCACAGAAAAACAAAAACCCCACCCAGCCGACCAACTCTGAATTCCAGCAGGGCACGCAAAAATCCTTTTTGATAATATTTTTCAACATATTTCTATTTTAATTTTGATACCCCACAATAATTATTATCTTATTTTTTTCGTCGCTGCTTTTCGCGTCGCTTAAAAGCTTAGTCACTCTCAGGTACATTGTTCTGTTGTCGCCGCCACTGGAATGTCCTTCAAGCTCAGCTCAGAACACCCGCTTCATATTCATATGCGATGGTATTTCTAACCCTTCCTGATGTCCATTGCCCTGGCGGGTCTAGCAGCTCTCCATGCGGTCAAGTGGTTGCCCGGTCGTCGGTTTTGCTGTCTCTTGTGCCTTTTTCCTCGCTTTGTGGGGGTTCGGAGGTTTTCCGCGTCCGCATAACACTGACTGACTTGGGTTTTAGTTTCCGGTTATTCAAATTCCTCGAGATAGAGTTTCTGCGTCTGATAACCTCCCATGAGAGGGACACTTTGATGGAATGTCATTTTATAGGGTGAGATGTATTTAATTTAAGAAGCAAGACAGTTGGCTAGTCTACCGCACGCTGACCAAAATTGAGAAGGATCGCTAGGACTGGGTTATCTAGGATATTCTAACAAGGGCAACGACAGCGAGTGATAGAACCGCACATGACGACTAGTTCTGGAAATACCCGTCACAGTCCGCTAAGAAAACGGTGGTTCTGCTTGTTTCTGGACCGCAATACTCACAACATGTGGCTTCTTATAGGGGAGCCTCTTAATATGATATTAGGAGGCCTCCACCAATGGCTTCCGGCCGTAGCAGAAATGCCTAGACGCCATTAGCTTGGCCTCCGTGGGGGTTGGTGCTGGTACTCACACTACGAAATACGCATGGATGCTCCGGTCACGAATATCCTTCCGCACCTCAACGAGCAATGCCTCGATCCTCGCGCGGTCCCATTTCAGCACCCGGGTAAGCAGAGCGAGGGAGTAAGGTTCGAGACCTTCATGCGTCCCAAGTGCGATCCACTGGCCGAGTTCCTTAAGGCGTTTGTCCTTGGGCCAAGTCCCGAGTGGGTTCTTGAAGGGATCGAGTCCGCCTGTTAGCCTGTCTCGGGGGATTGCTAGCGGGAAATCGGTGTGGGGGGGACGGGGGGGGTGAACCTTATATGTGTCATCCTGGACGTCCTCAAATCCTGCATTTGCGATAAGATCCTTATACGTCTCCGCGATATTCAGTTTCTTCCCAATCTGGGTCGACGACTTGTCCAAATAGTCAAACCATTTCGACATAGCATGTTCCGGGGTGAGTGAGCCATCATCCGATTTGGGCCAAACTTCACATTCGTCTAACTCCACCCATCCGCCAGGTTTGAGGTGTTTGTAACATTGCTTGACCAGCTTTTCCATATCGGTAATGCTACCACCAAGCGTTCGCCCGTGGATGTAATCGAAATGGTTGGGTGGGAAGGTCCAGTCGGCTTCGGCGTCGTCGACCTGGAATTGCACATTCGGGGGGACCCTGAATTGGCTTAGCCATTCTGCTCCTTACACGCTATTTTTCAAGAGCGGCTTGCCAGCTAGGTTGTATAGGGCTCAAATCTGTGCCGATGACCTTCGCACTCGGGTACTCGCTTTTTCTACGCTTAGAAGCTACTCTTGACGGAATAGGTAGGTCCACTCACTCTGCGAAATCGATCGCCCAAATCCCTTTCTCCCGGCGATGTAGTTGGTAAGCCTAAGAGAGATAAAGGGGAAAAAAGATCCGGATACAAAAGATTGATCAAAGTGTACCTGTTCCGGTGCCAATATCTAGTACCAACTGGGGGCTATCTCCAATCGGGGCACGGAAAAGCGGGCCGCCTGTGTTTAGGCGGAAAAGATGGTGGATCTACAACTCGCAGGTTAGCTCTGCCCCTAACATACCCCTAATGTGGGGGATTGCTAGCCTTACCAGATCCAACCGCTCTTGCTCCCTCTCATCATTGGGCTAAAGATATCAGTAGAGAGCGGGGTGGACTATCTACAGAGTATGGAGCCCAACCAGCACATATTCTCCCTCTTTGAACGCATGATACCTTCTCCCGTTTTCATACCTACCATCCACCGTTAGCACCGTTAGCACCAACCGCCAGGGTGCTGCAACAGGGATTACGTACGTATAATTGCGAATGCTCGAGGGCAAGGACGTGGTATCGCTCGCGCTGGTCCAGGGGTGGTGAGCGTTGTGTGGACTTAATTGTGAACGCAAGAAGCGTGAACGAACCCGTCGTCAGAGCCAAGAGTGGAATCCTTATCGGAAGCCTAGTCCGAAGCTGTGATTCAGAAACCAGCCGGGAACCGTATAGCTATTAGGGTGCGATTGCGGCTCACATCCTCATCGGCCTCGATTGGGCCCGACTGGTTCACTTGCGGCCCCGCCCCTTCTGGTTCTGGTGCTGTTTTTGGGGGCAAAATTCAGCTGCAAGAGTTTCACGGCTTGCATGGGCAACCAACCTCCACTCTGAGGCGACGCCATGATACCTTCCCGGTCCTTTGTATACCGCAAGAGGGGAGCAGCGTGTGGTGGTTGATCGTGAGCAAGGAAACTGGTGCCACAACGAAGGGGGGATGAGCGGGGTTGGATTCAATCCTAACCCGGCGGGGTGGATTGGCCCAGCTTTTACGACATTCTGGAGGGCGGCAGGAGAGGGGCACGGACGATGTATCTCCGGGTGGATGAGGCAGCATGAGCACCCTGTCAGACGGGGGTACCGAGCGATCGGCTGCATGTCGCTCTTGCCCCGCAGTTCCCGCGAATGAGCGGCGGTGGTGGGGACCACTGTGCTCGGGGACGACTGCACTCGGGGGGCGTTCCCACACAGGACCGTACCCCCCGACTAGAGGACGAGAGCTTATGGAGGCGCTGGGCAGCTGCATGCTGGCTGGCCATCACATGCACCACCTGAGCCGAATGCAAAGCGATGGGCGAACCGGAATCTGCGTCTGCCCATGCCCGCCCCGTCTGGACCGCTCGCGAGAGAAGCGGGATGGCCGGCGATGGTGTCTGGCTGCAGCGTGCAGAGCGTGCCAACTTACTCAAGAGTATCTTGTACAATAGACCCCGCACGGAGCGCGATTGCTGCAGCGGTTCGCAACTCTCAAGAGCTAGTGTAATGTACCGCCCAGCGGCTCGTTGCCCGGTTGGCTCACCGACTCGCGCTCCCGACTGATAACCCTATCTGCTCCTTGCGACACACTGGGCACCGGATCGACATTACGCGGCTAGTCCTGCTCCTTCCTGCGGCCGAAATATCTGCAAGAGTTCTGTGCAGAGTAACGGGTCGCATCTCCCAAGTGTCAAGTAGACGCCACAACAGGATGGTAGCCAGTCTGGAGAGTCGCAGAGAGGCGAAGATTTGAGACCGGGTGCTGCCAAGAGCAATGGAATGGTAGTCGGCTTTCAGATCGCATTTCAGATCGTAAGCAGCCCCAGCCGACATGGCTGATTTCTCGGGTGCCCAAATTGAACGCTGAAACTGGTCTACAACGGTAGCAGACCTTTGCGGGTGGCGGGAGCATGCTGCCCTGCGGTATATCAGCCACCGTCGGGCTTCCCTTCGAGTTGTGCGGCACACAGCAGCGCAGAGCCGCGATCGGAAAGACCGAGGACCACCGAAATCGCGTTGATACTATACCTCACGGGGGGCCGTTTCACAGAAGGCGTGCTCGATGGGAACGTGGGAAGGCTTACTCCTGCGGCACAGCTGCGAGGTGTGGCCCATTCTGCGCAGATTCCGGCCGCCGCGCCCAAGATGCCGGCCAATGGGCTAAAAAATGCCTCACCTCGTGAGGCCAATCAGCAGCGTGGGCCGCATCCACCCCCCACCTCCCTGGGACGTTGGGAGCATGGCTGCGAGGCGCGAAGTAGCAAGCCTCGTAGAAAGAAGAAAAGGTTCATTCCCGCCAGGACACCGAAGCCCTACATTTTCCCGGCGTGAAACGAAAAAGCACCCGTCGTGCCCCGTTTATGGAGCAGACGATCGTGCAGCGGTCTCCGCCAAACCCGCTTGATGATAGCGGCCTGTGCCTGCTATCCCTCGGTATTACTCAATCGGTCTCCGCTCTTATATCTGCTTAACTGACCGGAACATAGATGGTGGCGGGGTCCGGGGCCTCTCGACGCTCTACATTCTGAAGGCCCTCATGGATAGGCTGAATCAAGAATATCAAGCAGTTAACCTCCCGCCGAAAAAGCCGTGTGAAGTATTTGACCTTATCGGTGGTACCAGCACTGGTGGGTAAGTTGAGCTATTGCAATGTCCACTCGGGCCCTGATTGACGTCCCCAGCCTTATTGCAGTCATGCTCGGCCGACTTGAGATGGATGCAGATGAATGTATTGAAGCTTTCAGTGAGCTAATGGAGGGAATTTTTGCCGAAAGATCGAGCCGGTCCCCTTTCAGCTTAATGGCCAAAACTAAGGCACGGTTTGACTCCACGAAGCTCGAGAGTGCGGTTAAGGCGGTGATTAGAGCCCGCGGTATCCCAGAAAATGAGCTCTTTAACAATAGGTCTTATCGCGGGTGCAAAACGTTCACGCTTTACCACCCGCACAGAATAGCTAAGTTCCCCGGCGCTAACGGGTTGCTAGTTTTGTGTGCACCGCAGCGAGTGAAACTACAGCAATCAAGCGCATGAGGAGTTACAGTCTGGCCGGTCACAGAGACGTGCCCGCTACCATCTGCGAAGCCGCCCTTGCGACATCGGCGGCGACATCTTTCTTCCAGCCTGTCCACATAGGCGCCCGCAATTATGTCGATGGGGCGCTAGGTGCAAATAATCCGGTAGACGAAGTCGAGGAAGAGGCCTCCGATCTCTGGTGTCCCGAAACGGGGGACTTGAAGCCCTTAGTCAAGTGTTTCGTTTCTGTTGGCACCGGGAATCCCGGGAAAAAGGCTATAGAGAGTAATGTCCTCAAGTTTCTCTCTAGAACGCTTGTCGCCATCGCTACAGAGACCGAGAGAACGGCGGACAGGTTTGTGGCGCGATGGCGACAGCACTACGACGAAAACCGCTACTTCCGCTTTAATGTACATCAAGGGCTTCAGGGGGTGGGCCTGGAGGAGTACAGAGAGCGCGGCGCTATTGAGGCGGTGACGGATGATTACCTTGAGCAGCAAGAGCAGAAGTTTCAATTTCGAAACTGCGTTAGGAACTTGGAGCGGAAGAAGAGTGTGTATATTGAAAACTTTGCATAGATAGTGTTTGCCTTAGACCACTTCTAAGCTGATGTTCTATAGATAGGACGAATATGGGATTTAATTCTATCATCAATGTAAGGACGGCTTACTATGACGAATGTGGGGATCACATGCTCACCTTGCGTAGGAATACAAATTTATCGAGTTGCGAACTGGTGAGATCCACGAGACTCGTTCGGTGTATCTAGCCTTATTGAAAACCGCGTAGCCCCTCGCAGGGTGTGCTGGTCCGTTCCTTTCGCGAGAAACCTGCAGTTCGTTGGCCGCAACGCCCAGCTCATCGACCTTGGTAAAAGACTCTTTTTGGAAGGCCAATGCCCTAAGGTCGCAGTGGTCGGCTTGGGGGGAGTAGGCAAAACCCAAGTTGCGCTAGAGTTGGCTTACCGAACAAGAGACAAGTATCCTGACTGCTCCGTCTTTTGGGTTCCTGCGATCAGTTTAGAGAGGATGTGGCAATCATTCCTGGATATCGGTAGGCTGTTGCAGGTGCCTGGATTGGAGGAGGAGAAGGCAGACGTTATGAAGATTGTGCAGCGATATATGTGCCAAGGAAGCGCAGGCCAGTGGTTATTGATACTGGACAACGCTGACGATATCGACATGTGGTTCCAGCACCCAACCAACAGCACCGAAGGAATCCCTTTGGTCGACTATCTGCCGAGAAGTGGCAATGGATCGATAGTTTTTACGACGCGGAGCCGGAAGGTTGCGGTCAGATTGGCCCCTAGGAACTTGGTTAGCGTCGAGGAGATGGATGAGGAAGTAGCGACTAAACTCCTGAGGAACTCGATAGTTAACCAGGACATTCTCGAGGACCGCAGGGCCGTAACAGAGCTATTGGATTGGCTAACCTTCCTGCCCCTTGCTATTGTGCAAGCTGCTGCATATATTAATGAAAATGATATAGCACTCGTAGAATACCTATCGCTCTTAAATGACAAGGAGGGAGACGTCATTGAACTTCTACAGGAAGATTTCGAAGACGAGGGGAGGTATCGGGATGCGAAGAATCCTGTCGCAACGACGTGGCTGATTTCGTTCGAGCAAATCCGCAATCGCGACCCTTTGGCCGCTGATTACCTATCCTTTATGTCATGTCTCGACCCGAAAGCGATTCCGCAGTCGCTTCTTCCACCTGCAGAACCGATGAAGAAGGTAATCGAAGCAATAGGAACTCTGAGCGCATACTCCTTCATCACCAGGCGGCCGGTAGAGAAGGCTTTTGACCTCCACCGGCTAGTACATCTTGCCACTCGGAACTGGCTAAGAGCGGAAGATTCCTTGCCACAGTGGACTAACAAAGCTGTAGTAAGATTAGCTGATATTTTCCCGAGCGGCCGCCATAGGGATAGGGCCGTCTGGAGGACATACTTACCCCATGCACGCCATGTCCTCGAATCTAATTTCCACGAAAGTGCTGAGCAGAGGCTAACCCTCCTTCAGAAGTTCGGTCTGTGTTTGCTTAGTGATGCTAGGTATGACGAGACTGAAAAGCTATTCTTGGAGGTGATGGAGACGAGAAAGAAGACGCTGGGCCGTGAACACCCCGACACCCTAGCGGGTATGGCGAATATGATATTGACGTTTAGTGGCCAGGGGCGGCGGACGGAGGCGGAGGAGCTGGGAGTGCAAGTCATGGAAGCAAGAAAGAGGGTTCTCGGCCCGGAGCACCCCAGCACGTTGACGACCATGGCGAATCTAGCATCAACGTATCGGGATCAGGGGCGGTGGAAGGAGGCAGAAGAGCTCTTTGTGCAAGCAATGGAGACGGAAAAGAGCGTGTTAGGCAAAGAACATCCCGACACGTTGACGACTATGGCGAATTTAGCATCAACATACAGGAAGCAAGGACGGTGGAAGGAGGCAGAGGAACTGGGAGCGCAAGCCATGAAGACAAGAAAAAAGGTTCTAGGCCCGGAGCACCCCGACACGCTAGTCGACATGGCGAATCTGGCATCCACGTACTGGGATCAGGGGCGGTGGAAAGAGGCAGAGGAGCTCCTCGTGCAAGTCATGGAGACGGAAAAGAGTGTGTTGGGCAAAGATCATACCAACACACTTACAACTAGGGCAAACCTGGCAATCACGTACAGGTCGCAGGGGCGCTGGAGGGAAGCAGAGGAGCTATTTTCACAAGTCGTGGAGACGAGGAAGAGGGTGCAGGGCCAGGAGCACCCAGATACGCTAATCAGTATGGCGAACCTAGCATCAACGTACGGAGATGAGGGGCGGTGGAGGGATGCAGAGGAACTGTTTGTGCAAGTAGTGGAGGCGAGAAAGAGGACACCAAACCACCCCAACACGCTAACCAGTATGGCGAATCTGGCGTCAGTGTACAGGAAACAGGGGCTTTGGGGGAAAGCAGAGGAGTTGGAAACACAGGTTATGGAGACGAGAAGGAGTGTGCAGGGCCAGGAGCACCCCAGCACGCTGACCAGCATGGGAAATCTAGCCTCAACGTACAGGAGGCAGGGGCGCTGGAAAGAAGCAGAAGAGCTCGAACTGCAAGTTGTGGAAGTGAGGAATAGGGTGCTAAGCCGGGAGCACCCCGATACGTTGACGAGTATGGCGAATCTCTCATCAACTTATAGGAAGCAGGGACGGTGGAAGGAGGCAGAAGGCCTAGCAGTACAGGTCATGGAAACGAGGAGGAAGATACTGGGCCAGGAGCATCCTAGCACATTGAACAGCATAGCAAGTTTAGCGTCAACGTTCTGGAATCAGGGGCGGTGGAAGGAAGCAGAGGAGTTGTTTGTGCAAGTCGTGGAGGCGAGTTTGAGGATACTTGGCCCAGAGCACCCAGACACGCTGGCCCGCATGGCGGATCTAGCATCAACGTACAGAAAGCAGGATCGGTGGAGAGAGGCGGAGGAGTTAGATGTGCGAGTCATGGAGACTAGAAAGAGAGTACTGGGCCAGGAGCACCCCGACACGCTCTCAAGCATGGGAAATCTGGCATCAACGTATGAGAAGCAGGAACGACGGAAGGACGCAGAGGAGTTACTTGTACAAGTCGTGGAGACGAGGAAAAGGGTTCTAGGCCACGAGCACCCCGACACGCTCGCAAGCATGGGAAACTTAGCGTTGACGTACAAGCGCCAGGGGCGGTGGGAAAAGGCAGAAGATCTCGGCGTACAAGTCACGGAGGCGAATAGGAGGGTCCTAGGCCCAGACCACCCCAACACGCTAACCAGCATGCATAATTTAGCAATCACTCTCAAATTCCTAAACCGACAGGGAGAGGCTATTCAGCTGATGTCAGACGTTTCCATGCAACGGGAGCGGGTTCTTGGCCCCGACCACCCCGATACCAAAAGCTCCGCCGAAGCGATGTCGAATTGGCTGGAGCCGTCCAACTGCCACCTGGCAGTTGGGTAAGAGAAGTCGTAGGGCCATGTGTACGGGTTACTGTAAAGGGGCATGTGTGGTGGCTACTGTAAGGCGAACAGAGTACTAGCAATAAACCTCAATCGCGCAGCGTCGGTAGCACCTGTGTTGTAACTGACCCTGGAGTCACACGGCTATGCCCCGACTCCGAGATAGAATAACATCTTGACCCGCCCCACCCCGTTTGCTTGGGGTGAAGAATATTTAAGAGTTGAATTAATTTAAATTATATCAAAATCCAACAGAGGGAGAGAAAATGCGGGGGGAGGAAAGATTTTGTTTTTTATCTATTTTATTTTTATTTTTTTTACAGTTTACCTCCGAGTTAGTTTTCGACTGTATATTTTTATATAATTTAATTTAATTTTTACCTCTATTTTAAAAAAAATAGATCCCGGAATTCAAGGACCGGGGATTTGCAAGGGGTGGAGTAAAAAGCAGGAAATAAAAATATATATATATTATTAAGGGGGTTTGGGTACCAGTGTGAGTGGTAGTAGGCTTAGACGTTGTGGTTGTAGCTGCTCTGCGCTAGATAGGCCCAATTTACAGGAGTTGGTGTCTGTAGTCGCATTTCACCCGCATCGCCACCACCTCGCTCATTACTGCCCCTCACGCACCAGTCGACGAATATCACAAAGCCTTTTCGGGAGCCTTGGTGTATAGAGCGAGGCGTAGTTGTGGGGGCGCATAAGAAGTAAAATGTGGTGGCGGTGTCTCTTGGCGCGACCGGCTCGAGGCTGAATTACTGGAGATCCCCCACCCGCGATTTTCAGTCCGCCATCGCCCCGCCAGCATCCCAACGATTCCATCAAACCCCCTTCTATGTAAGCAGTGTGCGTCCTGTAGCCATGTCTGGTGTGGAAGGCCTCGTTGCGTTGGGAATCGCGGGCAATGTGGTTCAGTTCGTCGACTTCGGACTGAAGTTGTGCAGTCGTATTAGAGAGTATTCAGCTGCCGCCGGTGCCCCGAGCAAACTGGCGACTCAGGCGGACTGTATATCAGACCTGCTGGAAGTACTCAAAGGCCTATCCGAAATTCAGAAGGGCGCGCTTGAGCAGTGGCTTATCTCTCGCTGTGCCTCTAGTGCACAGGAACTATCAGCCCTGCTCGACTCGTTCACCGCCAAAGCTCGGGCAAAGTCTCCCATGTGGAGGAATACAGCCAATGCTTGGAGGTCTCTCCGCACTGAAAAAAGGGTTTTAGAGTTTCAGAAATCATTGGATAACCTTCTCAGACCTTTGAACCTCAATCCTCACGCAAAGATCTTACAGGGCACCGTGATGTAGAGCAGCAATTTGAACAAAGGAGGTCAGTAACCACAGCCTACGTACTAAGCCACATTATAACTGACTGAGATAGCAACTGCTGAACCAATAATTATAATTCCCATTACCCGGAATCCTAACTTTGTCGGACGGGAAGACATATTACACAAGCTTGACCAGGAGTTGGCTGCTACGCAACATTGCCAGTCAAAAGCTGCCTTGTGTGGACTTGGCGGTGTCGGGCGAGGCCCGTTTCTCCAACCCAAGTCCAATACTTGTTAAACAAACTAACCCAACCTAGCAAGTCCCAAATTGCATTGGAGTACGCATATAGGTGGCTGGAACGATCGCCGGAGTGCTCGGTGTTCTGGATCCATGCTGGTAACGCCACTAGATTCGAGGAGGCATTCAAACGAATTGCCTTGGAATTCGACATCCCAGGGCGACAAGATCCAAATGAAGATTTGATGCAGGTTGTTCGCAACTGGCTGGAGAGCAAATACAAGTGTACATGGCTAATGGTAGTTGACAATGTCGATGACGCCAACGCATTTTTCAATAGAAATTCTTTCGGAAAGTCGCCTTCAGAATACTTACCGCAATGCTCAAGAGGCACGGTAGTTTATACCACCAGGGACAGGCGAGCGGGTGGTCATTTCAGGACGGGAACCAATCAGTGTGCAGTCAATGAGCCCCATGGAAGCACGGCTGCTTCTCGGGGAGAACGTTAGAGGCAAAAGCACAGGGGAAGAACAAGAAGAGCTGCTGAAAGCATTGAATTACCTTGCTCTGGCTATATCTCAAGCTGTTGCGTTCATGACCGTGAGGCGACAGACGGTACCCCAATACCTTAGCCGGTATCGACAGGGATTCCCTGCTAGGATGAATCTCTTGAGGCATCGGTTTACCGACCATGGAAGGGAGACCAGGCCGATGGGGTCGGTAGCGATGACATTCGTTATATCGTTTGATTATATTCAGAAGGAAAATCCGAGGGCCTCAGCGCTTTTGTCTATCATGAGCTTCTGAGACGGGCAAGGGATTCCCAGATCATTGATAGTGGGTGAAAATGAGGATCAATTGGACTTCGATGACGCGATTGGGACGTTGTATGCTTTCTCGCTCATCGAAATGAATGACCAGTTGGACGTCTGCAAGGTGCATCGTTTAGTCCAACTAGGAACTCGCGCCTGACTGGCTGAGTACAGTGAAGGCGGAGGGGTGCCATGGGTATCTCAGGCATTACAGTTACTTTCAGTGAGGTTCCCAGATGGACAATATGAGAACTGGACGATGTGTGCTATTTATTTGCCTCATGCAGAAGCTCTTCTGCGTGGCGCAGAGCTGGGGGAATTTAGTGCGGACTTAGAAGAAGGGGCACGAGCAACTATTCTCCTCAATACGTCGCGGTACTACTGCGAAAGCCAAGGTAAATTTAACGCCGTGGAATCAAGATTAAGGGAGTCGCTTCACTTGCGCGAAAAGGTATTGGGAAAAGAACACGTTTCCACACTGGTCAGCATCAGTGAACTCGCATGGGTACTCGACCGCCAGGGCAAGTACGAGGAGGCTGAGCAGATGAACCGACTTGCACTTGAGGGGAGAGAAAGTACTTAGGAAACAACACCCTGACACTCTCGCTAGTGTTAACAATCTCGCTTTGGTGCTTGGGGGCCAGGGCAAGTATGAGGAAGCTGAACAGATGGACCGACTTGTACTTGAGAAGAGTGAGAAGGCGCTCGGGGAGGAACACCCTGCCACGCTCATCAGCCTCGGCAACCTCGTTGTGATGCTTCAGAGCCAAGGCAAGTATGATGAGGCTGAACAGATGGGCCGAATTGTACTTGAGAAGAGTGAGAAGGCGCTCGGGGAGGATCACCCCGACACGCTCACCAGCCTCGGCAACCTTGCTGCGGTGCTTCAGAGCCAGGGCAAGTATGGGGAGGCCGAGCAGATGTGCCAAATTGCACTTGGGAAGAGTGAGAAGGCACTCGGGAAGGAACACCCTGACACGCTCACCAGGCTCGGCAACCTCGCTGTGACGCTTCAGGGCCGGAACAAGTATGGGGAGGCCGAGCAGATGAGCCGACTTGCCCTTGCTATGATGGAAAAAGTGCTTGGACCGGAACACCCCGATACGCTTGTTGGCGTCCACTGCCTTGCATATCTATTTGATTTACAAAATCGCTGGGGTGAGGCGAACCCTCTCTACCAAAGGGCCTACAATGGATTTAAAAAGGCCCTGGGCCCCAACCACCCTATGACGCACGCAGCCCGCGACATGTATTTTCGCTGCTTGGAGAAGAGCGGGAGCCGTCATTGATGTGAAGAATGCACCCCGCACCGCTCACCACTATATCCTTCCCTTTCCCTTCGAATACCGCCTTCATCTTGACGGTTGAAATGGAGAATTACCGACTTCAGCAGTCAATACAGGCGCTACTATAGGCAGACAGGTTCAGTATGTTGTCACCCACCCTCTTTCCGCTGGATGGATGCGCGAGGTGTTGTGTGGACGGTATGTTCGCAGGAATAGCAGTCACATTGTAGAATGGCAGCTAGGCAATGAGAAACGAATTTAGTTGACTAGATGATATTGTAGTTAAACTCTCAAGGTAATCCGATACTCAACTCGCCGATAGCTATACCGACTGAAGACCAGTTTTTCAACATAGAAACCCCCCCGTGCCTCCGTACCGAGGCCAGTAATGCTTGGAGTCCGAGCATCCCAGGTATCCTCCCGCCCGAGCGCGCCGAGCACTCCAAGCACTCTAGAACTCAGACTTCTCTCCCGGCATCCGAGTACGGCGGCGAGGCACATACCAGCACAAAGGCCGCCTATATGTCTTTATGAATGAACGAATACCCATCGGCTTCATAGGCGGTATATCCAGAGGCCCCCTCGCGACAGACGGGGGGGCGCTAGATCTAAAGCCGTATTCCATGAAAATTAGCTTACCCCTTCCCAGTCACGCCCGGGCGTCAGACGCGGCGCTCGCAAGAGCCCAGCAGCCAGCAGGAGCGGAGACAGACAATCCGCTGGCGCAGCCAGCCCGCGCCGACGATGCGGGTAGGATCGACCGATTGACCGATCGATTGATTGATGGGATTGACCGGCTGACCGAATGACGCAAATCCAGGCGGGAGGATAAGTAGCTCGGGTGATTGGGTGCGCATGCGTGTTGGCGCCGGCGACAACAACAGCAACAGCAACAACAACAACAGCAAAAACAGCAACAACATCTCGCTGCCGGGGCGATTGGACGCACACATGGCTCGCCGGAGGTAAGCACAACAACAGGTAGCGCCACGCCAAATGCCCGCAGAAACTAGTTAGTCACCCATCGCCCTCTCCATCACTCCGGTAATCAAAGCCGGCCACCACCACCGCCACCAGTAATAACCTCTGTTCTAGAAACGCGGGGGCTTGTTGGAAACGGGAGTATCGCGAGAATCTTCCGTGAGGTTAGCAAACGCACGCACCCATCCATCCGATGGGTGAGTGAGTACTTATCCGCCCACTAGCTCCTCCCATTAGCGAGTGCGCTTTTTTTATTTTTTTTATTTTTCTTTTGGGATAGAGCAGAGAGCTTCTCGGGTGTAGCTGGGGAACGGGTTTTAAGTAGGTTTGGTTTTTGATTTTTCGGTTTTTCTTTCCCCACTTTCTTTGCTGCTGTCTTTACTATCTTTCTATCCTGTATAATATTGGTAATACAAAAAAAACACTCATTTTCTTATTAACTCTTTAAAAGATACGAACCAGTCTTATTTATTAATTACTGAATGTAAAAGTTATTTATTTGCGTGCCAACTCTTTTACTCTCTTGATTATTTAAATCGTGTAGTTATAATCAAATATCCGAAACGGGTTTCTCTAGTTGGGTCAAGTAGGGTTATTAATAAACTGTTTGAATACTATAGAAACACCTAGAGGGTAACGATATAACTGGACTCTGGCTGGGTATTGTCGTAGAGTCTGGCGGTTTCCCATCATTGTCTTGCAGACACCTTCCAGAGATCTCCGAGTTCCCCCCATCACCATCACCTGGGACGTCGCAAACCTGTTCCGCTATAGGATCCGTCCCTCTGAGGGGTGGACGAGCCCCGTTGTCAGTACGAAGCAATACCAAAGTCCTCCAGTATCTAACGCCATATCAACGCAAACAAGTCCGTCGTGTAACCAGCGCGCTTGCTCAGTCGTATCCACCGCCGATACACGCAAGGCAACCCGAAATAGCTGCGAGGATCGCAAAACAGACGGATTGAGCGGATCAATCGCTAGTGCGCATCATGCTGACGGGTGGCTCGAGCATGCCTCGCGGCACATCATGCGGAATGCTTACAAACGGCGGTAGAACGCTGATGTAAGAGAGAGATCAGATCGGTTTCGTGTTCCGTGCTCTCTGGAGTGATCCCGATCCTTCCAACTGCCCTGTGTGTTGGTGGCGATGGCACGCGGCGCAAGCGTCGTCCCAATCTTGGCGCCTTGGCAGCTTGGAGGTTCCCCCACGGCTTCGTCTTCCGCCTCATATCGGTTCGATCACGATTCTCTCTTCTTCTCTCTTCCGACACACCAACACGCCCCTAAGCCAAAGACGGGACACCTACTGAAGCTAAGACCTCTCGCCACAACCCAGCCGCTAGATTTCGTTGGCTCCAAGGCACTGACACCCCTGCTCTGTAGACATCGCGCGAATCCGTGACTGCACGAAACCCTATTATGATATACCGATATTGGGACTACGCTGGTCTAAATCAAGCAGAGTAGGATTGCGGATGGATGTTGTATAGAGGGCGGTTCAACGCTGTTCACATGGGAGAGAGAGCTGATCGCTCGCGTCGGAGCCACTCGACCACAGCGCCGAAGCGGGTCAAGGGCGAAGGGCGGGACGCGCCCTCTCCACTCAGCTTGAGCTGAGAAGTTTCGGAGTGCTAGAGCCGGCTTGATGCAATACCTGCTGGATGTTTTGCGACAGAGTTGGAACAGCACTGTCTACTGCAGCCTAGAGAATCGCGGCAGGCAGTTGCAAAGTCCCTTCTAGATCGCGGCACCAACATTGATGTGCCGGTTACATTTAGACGCTATTGCATCCGAGACTGATCGAGGAGAGGAGCGCAGGATTATTGCTTTGGGTTGTCTTGCTTGTAAAACTAGCCTACCCGCTCAAAAGTAGAGACCAGGCACTGAAACGTTGCGTACAGATAGTGGCTTATCCGCACATTCCTGTAGTTGATTCTGATGATCGGGAGAGCTGCTGCGCTCCATATGCGTTATGGCATGCTAAGCAATAGTGCTAGGTGCAGAAACAGTTGGATACCGCTGCTATGAAGCGCCGGGGATGGGCACCGTGGAGAGAGGAGGAGATAGAGGTGACCAGTATTAGACTAGGAGTCCTGAGTGGGTAGCTAGCTAATGTACGGGAGGCGTCGCAGTGCTCACATCACCTAGCGCTCGTCTCGCCAACCACCACGGTGATACCTCGCGCCGTAGCGGTTTCCAGCACCGACATAGCAGGTGATTCTCACCTACGTTTATCGCCCGCTGAGCGGAAACACGACTATATAAACTCCTCTTGTTCCCGCAATAATCAAAAGCATCCATCTAACAAACCTCGTTCCATCAGATTACCTGACCATCTATCTACTAAATTACTATCTTTCCATTATTCAGTTATGGAGTCATGGACATTTCCCCAGGCTCTGCAGGCGGCGAAGAACAAGGACCGCTATTTCAATGGGAAAACCGAGGAGGACCTTTTGTTTTGGGCTGTAGAGAAGGGGAATAGTAGTTACTTTTCGTGGTTAGAGCATCGTGCGGATAAACAAGAGAAACTAAGTAGGCTGAACGGGGATGGTGCTACGCTAATCCATGTGGCTGCTCGTCGTGGAGACGCTGACATGGTTTACTGGCTGTGGTTGCAAAACGTCCCTGCGGATACTAAGGACGGATATGGGTACACACCGCTAGCATACGCTGCATCGGGCGGATGGAGTAACGTAATATATAGGCTCCCACCAAGTATTGATGTGAACAGCCAGGACAACTACGGGCAGACGCCGCTAATGAAAGCGACGATTGCCAACTCAAGCGTTACTGTTCAAAAGCTATTGGAAGGGGGCGCTAGTAAGGACATTACGGATAACGGCGGCAGCAAAGCAATAGATTTCGCCTCGGAGGAAAGCATTCGGAAATTGCTCCGATAGTCACAACAACCTCAGGGCTGCATCCACTGATCTCTGGTGGATTGCCAGCCACTCTAGGGACGAGCAAAGCCCGGGGGTTGGGGGGGGGGGGGATTGTTGTTCTTGATGCAAGATCCACACATCACCTTCATCACCACCCCCCTCATCTCATTTTCCATTTCGTGTTTGAGCCATCGCCATCGGCGCTGGCGAGGATTCCCAGCAACCCAACTATAACCCACACTCTTTCACTGCTGTTTGATTGTTGTTGTTTTTCCTGCTGCATTCATTTCCGTCATGATTTCCTCCCCAGCATATGAAAAAACATATATAAAAAGAAAAAAAAAAAAACTCCCCTTC
>JAJDFE020000367.1:0-37256 GCA_021527465.2 Geoglossum glabrum | reverse complement strand
CGGCGTGGTGGGGTTGTGGTGGTATTCGCTTAGCGGCAACTTCGCGGGGTCCGGCAACTTCGCCGTCAAATACGTTACCATGGCTTAAAGCCATATTACCGAGGTAATCATGAAGGTGCTGTTCTCACAATCAAGAAGAATGCACGGAGGGCACTCGTCAACATTGCAACTGGAATGCGTACCGGAACCAGCAGCATTCTGCAAATGTTCAGCTACATAGAGCGCTCGTCTGCTTACCCCAAGGAAGACTCCAATACCCATATGAAAGAAAAGAGGAGACAGCCAATTCTGCGGTCGTTGACCGGATTGAGCTATCGCAAATTTTTCAGGGGTTTTCACAGAAATACATGTCCCTGCCACCGAAATTTGCGGCAAGCAGGAAGTACCCGGCTGATGGCCACCCTCACCGTATGGCCAGCCCTTGCTCGGCTGGAGGTTTGGCCTCTTATATGCACACTAAAACGCCGGGATGGGGATGCCAGCGGTATTCAGCTATCCCGGAAGTTAACGGTAGCTAGTTTTAATCAAGGCAAATCCCATCTACCCAATATTGACGGTAGACCCCCTTGTTTGGAATCGCCGGATTCAAAACATCCCGGGCCGAAGCGCCACAGCAACGCACAAGTTCCCGCATTATTTTTTTTCGTCAAAACATCAAGTCGTCATAAAGTCATAATCATATAAGCCAGAGCTCCGCCGTCGTCACTCCCTCTTTCCGTCCCCAACCCCAACATATTAGCCCACGAAACGCGCGTGGGTGGGTAGTGACGACTCGTTAATGCGGAGGAGTTGGAGAGGTTGGGAGATTCGAAAGGAAAACTAAACCCGATGATAGTAGTGAGCAGGTTTTTCGAAGGGGCTGCGAGAGGCCCAATGGTGTTTTATTTGCTTCTTACCTGTAAGGACGGCGGAATAGCTGTTGCGATGTCCGGTGATGCCCACAGGTTAGTAAAGATTGGTTAAGGGTGTGTGGGAAGCTATCGAAAAGAAACTATGGGATGTGTGTTTGTGGTAGAGGAGTTTTACGTAGGATAGGAGGTAATTATTAGAGGGGTAGAAACGCTATGAGATGGAAGGGAAAGGGGTACTGGTACAACAGCATAGAGATACACGGAATACATCTAGGGATGTAGAGTCTGCGCCGCTGCCACCCAGGCAGAACAGCCCACCGCCAGAACATCGGACAAGAAATAACGCCGCTGTTTAGCGGAGTGTGAAATAAAATGGGCTCTCCACCCCACGCCTTTCAGGTTGGCTGCTTCCACTACCACATATACAGCCCTGCCCTGTGGTGTACATAAACTACGCCGGCTGATGAGTCAAGACCCTCCCACACTCTCTCCATCAGCCTGAAAAACCTATGCAATTACCGATCTCGAAGCAGAGATCTCTATATTTAGAGCGGAGAAGACCAAAACCCAAGAGCTAAACCGCAGTACAGAGTGAAGAAAGAGGAAAGACAAGCTTTTACTAGAGAAAAGGGAAAAGATTAAGGTGAGGGATACTCACGCAGCAGTCGCGGCGAAAATCTCATGCCTCTTCGCCTGAGTCGACAGAGCCAGCGCAGCCGCAAAGGCCAGGGTAAACAGGAAGATAATCAACACTTTGGTCAAGCCGGCGGTCCTCCCGGCGGTCCCAAACAGGACAAACACGGGAATAATAAGAATAACCGCGGCGGTAACGGTGATAACCAGGCGCACTAGCGCGCTAATCCTCGCCTTATCATAATAATGGATATACGGGCTATCGGTCTTGTTGCGCTGGCTGGGCGAGGCGAAGAAGAACTTGGTGGGCCAGCAGGGCCACTTGCACAGCACGCGCTCAATCAGCTCGTCGAGCCAGCCGCCCTCGCGCTGCGCCACCGGCGCTATAAAGTCCTCGCCGTGGTTGACGAAACGCGACTCGCGGCTCACCAGCGGCTTTTCGTTGGTTATGTACGTGGTTAGGCTGCGGAAGTTGCGTGGGCGTGGGCGCGGGATTGTTGAGATTTGTTGCGTGAGGAGGAGCAATTCGTCTGTGCTGTTAATACTCTCTCTTTTTTCTGTATGGGGGGAGGAGGGGTTTTTTTTTTTTTTTTTTTTTGGTTAACTTACCATATTCTTTGAGTTTCACGCGCAATTCAGAGAGGAGAATTCCCCGCTCGGGGTTTCCTTTTGTGTCCCGTCTCTGGGACTGTAGAAACACCTTCCTGCTCTCGTCTTGGCTATCGCGCTCGTCCATCACCTTTAGCATCGTCTCCATATCCGCTATCTCGCACTGGAGGTGGAGGAGCACACGCGTGTGTACGTAGCCAAAATGGCGGTACATTTTGAAGCTCTCATCACTTTCCATAAACGCTGCAAGGCGGGGGTATCCACTTGGGTGTTTATCGACTGTTTTTTTTTTCTGGGAGTTAGGTTTCTTGCTCGCAAAGTCTGGGGATCATGGGGTTTAACTAACCATTGCGCGTCCATTCCTCGGGCCATGTCTTTTCTGATGACCACGATTTAGGCACCCTCGGTAGCCTGTCGGAAACTGACCTTTTGAGGCTCCCGTATATGTCGGACGTGCGTCTTTGGAACCCCCAGGACTCGGTTCTCGGGCCTTTACGGTTTTTCGCGTTAGTACTGGAGAGAGGTGTTGTTCGGTAGAACAGTGGCAGCTTACTACCGTGAGGACTCGATTCCACCGCTGTCAACTCACTAGACGGACTGCCAAGAGGCTCAACTTTGTAATCCTCGTCGATATCCACGTTGATCACAGCATCGCCCCCGGGTATCGGGTTGGCCGCCTGGATCGGTGATTGCACAAGGGCGCCGGTGGCAACTGGCGGCTGGGACATTATATTCATGAAAGAATTGTAGTGATATCATGGAGACTCAATACACGGATTTTAGGCCTGCTTCAGAGCTCATTTCTCTTATATCAGCGGCTGGTGTTAAATGTTGGCACATGTAGAATAAAGCTAATAGACGCGGAGACGAAAGTGCTTATAAGCCCAAGGTAGGGGCAACCGGCGAATCGCCCCATAATTTGTAAAGATTTTGACTCGGCTATAGGCGTATTCTCAGGCGTACTCAACGAGTGAAGAGGCTGGCTCGGGATTTTTTTCAGACGGCAGTCAAACCAGCCGCCTTCAGCTTTGCCTTGTGACCTGTGCCGCGGGGCATTGGCAGGATATATGCTTGCTTTTGTGCTAGGGACTGTCGTGTAACATAGCGATCAGGCTGGGAAGTGAAACTACAACGAATAAACGACAAGCGGGAGGCCCGCATAGCTCCGCCCACCCCCAATGAAAACACTGCCCCCCCTCCATTCCAGCTCCGGTTCCGATGCTCTAAGCCGGAGACAGATACTCCTCCCACACCGCTACAGCCCATTGCCCGTCCTCGCACACCACCATCTCGTCGGAGCCTTGCTTGTTTAGCCTATAAGTCCACCTTACTCCGTCCCACCTCTTCGAGGCCACTACGAAGGGGCCGTACGGCCGACGGTACAGGAACGGCTGTTCAAAGAACACAGAGTCGCCCACTTTGTACTCGGCGGGGGTTTCCTGTTGCCGTGTCAATCGGTTGTCAGGCCAGAGCTGTGGCGGGGCGTGCGCGCCCGGGTAAGGGACTGACTGGGGGTGCGTTCGGGTTGGAGCGAACGGTCGACCTCCACTGTGGCGGGTTCTTGCCCTACATTACATGCGCTCAGCGGCGAAACCAGGCGTTCTGCTGCAACGTACTGCCGCTTGCGTCCCTGCTTCAGTAGTCTGGTTGGTTTCCCACACGCAGCCGGTTAGAGTAGTGTTAGACAGCTGGCCCGTCAAGGTCTGGCGGGAGTGAGGGCGCTGGCTTACCTGTCTGTTTTCTGCCATGAGAGAGACTCGGGGGACGCGATGGGGGGCAACTTGTTTCGTCGTTTAGCTGCTTTGCAGAGGTAGCAGCCGTGACCCCACTCATATATATCTGCAGCGACTTCCTCTCGGGCGGCTCTGCTGCACCTCAGTTTCGCCCACGGCGCTCGAGGAATCACCAGCGGTTTCATTGGGGCGGTTGTGCCACGTTGAGCAGGCCTGTGACTGGAGCCAGCCACACACACCTGCAGGCATTCTTGCAGGGTCTGGCAGCACTGTTGCGCGCGTTCTTCGGTCCCCGCACACATATGCAATAAGGCTGCGACAGGCAAAAGCAAAGCCTTCTGCGCAGTAATGAATACATTTAAGCCCATAACCTAAAAGGGCCATCAGGCTGGCTCGTCGCCGGGTTTGAGTTACCAGTAAAGGCAAAGCACGTGTAATCCTCCCCTCTAAATGCAAGTGTTCTAACACCGACCCTACAACTAAACTTCCTCCTTGCGCACAGAAGACATTAGCTATTCGTGATGGGAGCTCCATGCCAAATACTCCCTCCGTCGGGATGACTATTCCCCCCCAATATCCACCGATGACGAGATCCCATTCTATTAGGCTTCCCATCGAGGCCATCGCGGCGGCGTCCCTTTTTACCACAAACTCCACATCAGGCGAAGCTAAAGAAATAAAATAGTATCAGAAGAGTCACAGCGGTGATGGAGGCGGAGGTGTTGCGCAAAGGTATCCGCACGATACGGGGCTGTAAGGCCTGTTCTGCTCGCCTCCTCCTTCTACGGGTTCTCCTCCGGCCTCCCCTCCCTGACCTAGCCACTTGCCGATCTAACTCTTCAGTTAGGCTAGTATCGCCTCCTACGCTGCTCACTGGCGTTGCCTCGCCAGTATGGAGTAGGTGAGGGTTAGCGTTGTGGTGGCCGCTAGATGTCGGACCGCTCACACTCGCTAAAAGGGAGTAGGGGTTAGAGGATGTCGTTGGATCTCGCCCATCGAGGAGGATCCTCGGAGGAGGTTTATTTTTGGGTCGAACCGTACTGAGCTTATCAGGTCTCGGCGATGTAAAGAGCTCGGATATCCGAACAGAGATCGCTTCTCCGACTGGATTGTGCCTGGAAGAAGTAGCCTGGGCTACACCATGCAGAGACTGAGACGTTTGGTGCCCCCCAGAATCACTCTCGTTCGCCTCGAGTCTCTCCCGAGCTCTTCGGGCCCACCACCGGAACATGCGGGCCACGGCCGCCATCCTCCTTAGGCCCTTAATCGTTTCATCTGGGGCGTTGAGATCACCAACGGCGATTTTTTTGACGTGTGGGGTAAATCGCAGGGAATTGCTGATATCAAGAAGTACTCTTGTGTCTGGAGGTTCTGCAATGCTGAGACAGAGGTGGAGCGTTGCCTCGGTCTGCACGGCTGGCCGTTGCACTTGGGGACAGAGAAATATTCGCCCGCAGTCCATCTCTGACTGCGGGTACCACCGAGGCTTGATCTTCAAGCGATCATCAATATCGAGGGAATAGAATAACTCTGACACCAGGAAGCCGCGCGGATTATCCTTTAGCAACAATTTCAACTTATCGGCAAGCACCGGAGTGAATGATCCCAGCCGTTCCGGACCGGGGGTCATACGATCATGAGCAGTGGCAGCGAGCAATTCTATAGCCCTTCTGAGCTTGTGGTGGTAGATAGCTCCCCCCGCGAAACACGTGTCCAGGATTAACAGGAGGTCTCCGTCGAGGAGCTTCAGGGTGTTGATAATGTCTTGGTAAAAAAGGGTTCCCCCCGTGTAACGGTTTCCCTTCGCGGCGAACTTGAGCTTGCCCGTCTCTTCGCCAATGTAGCCATGGCCGCCGTAGTAAAAGATTGTCAAGCCGCCAGGTGGGTTATCCACCTTGGACAGTTCTTTGTTGAGAGCTTTCATCGACTGTTCCGAAGGGATTAGGCAGAACTGGGTTTGGAAGAAGAATTCATCCTCAAAGACCCGCTTCAAGGGTCCGAGCTGTGGTACGGTTAGCTCCCGTTCTGTCCATAGCTCTGGTGTGTGTGTGTGTGTATGTATGTGTGGAGGCCTTACTTCCTTTATACAATTCATATCGTCATCCTCCCATGTTACAAACAGAACGGTGACACAAGAGTAATTCCCACAGCGCAGGCCGTCGATAGTTCCACCTAACGTCGTCTTTGCCTCGCCCCTATAGTCTGTGATACTCTTGCCACCATGGCTGCTCGGCGCTCTCGAAGTATCCGAGCTGGCCCTTGACCAGCGTGTTAGGAAGTCGTATTCCGACAAGTTTGGAGAGTGACTAGATGGGACTGGTGCGGACTTAGACGTCCGTGGAGGGGGGCGGCTCGGGGCCCCGGACGCGCTCTTGCCATTCTGCTTGCACCCTACCCCCGACTTTGGTTGGCAAGGGCGCATGTCGGCAGTTGGGCAGGTGCGTCTTGCCCGAGTCCTGGAGCCAAGTGGCTCTTCGGGGCGCGAGAGGCAGGAGTTTCAAGGCTCGCGTAGTTATGTGTATTCCCTGTACCGTGGGCCACCGCTCGCAGCAGCAGCGCCCTCGCCAAAGGGCCCCGTGTGTGAGTAGCCGGTGGAGAAGCCCCGCCGTAGGAACAGAGAGTGGCCGTCTACCTATGTATGCACATTACATACATGCGTACAATCGAGGTAGACTATGTACAGGAACGACCACGCAGAGAGGCAGCTGGAGAGCGAAGAGACTCGAAATCTAAGTGGCGGGGGGATTAATCCGTTTATAACGGTCTGTCGCTGATGCGAGCACCCATCCAAGTGGCTGGCGCTTCCAGTAGAGGAGGCGGAGTCAGGCAGATTTCAACTGCTGGGGAGCGATCGCCGGCCAAGCCTGATTGGTCCCGCACGGCTCTTCAGACCCACTCGCAGCCTCGTTGCCCAAGGCCGCAACGCGCATTTGCGTGCTGGATGGGCGCGTGAGCGAGCAAAGGAACGGGGGCTGTGTCGCCGCTGTGTTGAGGATGGGCATGCGACCGCGGAAGGGAAGATCTGGAGGATCTGCCTTGGGCTCCCCTCTCCCCGCTACATGACGCCACCCCGCTGCTGCCAACTAACTATTGGCGATTGCTGAGTTACATATCAACCCACGTAGCCAGTGACCGAGACTTGCCGCTAGTTGAACCGTTCTACCGCTGTTTTCTGTGAGATTTTGACTTGGTTGATTGTCGCGATCTTATTATATACTACACAGCTGACACGAGACTAGGAACAGGTGATTCTAATTTGTCAACACGGGGAACACATAAACACATAACACCCGTCCTCACATTTTCTCATTTCACAGACCCCTAGACCCTAATTAACCCACAAAACTATTAGGGGGATGGAGAACACCCTTTATTTCCCGTCACTCCTATCGTTCCTATCATTAGATAACCAGTGTTACAGACCCGCGGAGTGCTGGAGCGGGGGCTTGGCATTCTGCTTGGCATTCTGCCCAATCACGTCACCTCCGCTCATTGCACTCCTCTCAGATGCCTTAGAGCAGCGACTACGGCGTCAGAACCTTGGCGGTTAGTGCCGTGGGGTTTCCTTAGTGATTGACGTTCACAGTTAGGTCTAAACCACCCGCATACAAGAAACACCCAACATTTTCATTTTATATATATTTTTTATTCAGGTTTTATAGAGTTTAGTGGGAGAGGGGAGAAGCTTTAGGGCGCATAGAAACAGACAGACAGCATTCTACTCCGCTCCGTACAAAGAAAAACAAAAAACAAACTAACAACTACTGATGGTGCTTAAATGGATGAAAGATACGGCGTCCTAAATGGCGAAACAACCCCGGTTCAACCTCCTGGAAGGGCTCAACCTCCCGGAAGGGCTCAGGGTGCCTCGGGCGGGAAGCAGGGCTATCGCTCGTTGGGGAGATCAGCGGAGAATAGGGTGGCGGTTGGTCGTATGCCTGGTCTTTTTTGCCAGTAAGTGACGACCTCCTTGCAGGGGGTAACACCAAACCAAGCCGCCGCCCAGGAGCGCGGGGCGTTTCTTCATAATAACTAGCAGACCGGTAGTCGATGGCAGTCTTCAAGTCATTCAAATTCTGTCCCCACCCCCCCATATCGTACAAGCCTCGGACCAGCACTTCAATGTCGCGTTCGTCGAGCAGTTTGCACGACTGCCCGGCTTGCATCTCCTTCTCGAGAATGCGGATTCGTTGCTCGTATTCTTTGCGCGTGTGTTCTAGCCCGTCTAGCCTGTCTTTGCCGGTTTGTGTCGCGTCGACTGTTTGTCGGGCTTCTTTGATCTGCTTGTCCAGGTAGTCAAGCATCTCGTCGTTGTATGCTGTGATTGAGTTCAACTTGAGAAATAGCCCAAATTGCGCGGCTGCGTCTCCGAGTTTCTTCAGTTCTTGCTTGCACTCGTCAATCTTTTCCTTAAACACCGTCATCGCTACTTCCTTGGCTTCTATTTCTGACCGGTGTTTTCTCGGTTTTTTTTCGACTTCAAGGTTCGTCTCTGTGTGTACTACGTCCGCTAATTCGTACATTACATGCTGGTGCGATGTCCAGTCATGCTTGCAAAGAGAGCATACCCCATTTGAAAAGGCAGCGCAGGGTTTGAGTCCTTGGGTGCCTTGCGCGTCTCTGGGCACCTCCGTAAGGTAACATATATTGTGACAATGAGTCTTGTACACGGGTTTGCTGCCACTAACGCCTTTCACGTACTCCACACAAGCTGGTTCGGTGCAGACCGTTCGAGGCTTTTCGAGCGGCTCCGTTTTTCTGTTGACCTTCTGGAAATGCAGATGTTGCTTTAGTGCATCGCCTTTGCAGCGTTCATCCGCTAGTTCTTTTAGGTGGTCTTCATTTATCCGTATAGTTGTGTTGATGACATCCATAATCTCGGCCATGGGCTTTGTGAGTGTGGTAATTAAGTCACAGGCTCTATTCAAGCTTGATGCCTCCTTGACCAGATATGGACGCAGTGACCTGAAATGCGCCAGCAGCCGCTGGGACTCCTCCTTGGATCGTTTCCAACTTCGAAAGAAATCACCCTTTTCACCTATTGGCCTACCAGTCTGTTTGAGGGCTGCCAGGAAATGGAAACTCTCTGAATCGAAGCAATATGTTTTTTCGCGCGTGAGATCCATTTGAAGTTCCCTATGCTTCTCCAATAAGGACTGGAGAGGCCTAAATGAATCCCCAGGCGTAAAATTAGTAACACGGGTACCAGTAAAACCAAACACCATATTTGCCGCAGCATCGCGGTTAAGGTGGGTTAGCAACTCGGTTGTGCAGAACTCGAATGTCAGGTTTGGGCATGTGTTTTTCGGTTTTAGTAGAACTAGGATCCCGTGTAGGCGCTCAAAATTTGCTAATGTTGATAGAATGTTGTCCATATTCTTCTTGTCCTGGTCAATACCGCGAATGTCTCCTATTCCTGGAGTGTCAATCAGGCGAAGGACCTTATTATCACCCATTCGCATCCTGTACACTGTAGTGCTCTGGGTTGCCGACTCGCCGTATGACCTGTCTTTTTCATCAGCGCTCTGTCCGACCTTGATATCTTCTCGGCAAAAAAGCCCTGCTGCATCCAAGTATTGCGCTGAAAAGGAACATGGGGTGATCCATTGGAGGTCCTCACATCCGATAGCGTCATCGAGAGTTCCAAAGGTCAGATAGTTGATAAACGCATTGATGAATGTAGATTTTCCGACACCGGTCTCTCCAAGTATCAGTATGTTTAACTCCTCGTATGTCTCGAGGCTTTGTAGGAGACGAAGCAAGTCACCTTCCTCATATCTCTCAAAGGACGAGCCATGGTGTACCATATCCTTGCATTTAAAGCTGTAGTCTTGATAGCGGCCACACCCGCAGTCACAGTAGAGATACTGGTCCTTATCGCCAAACTCAATAGGGGTTCTGCAACTAGCACAAAACCATTCAAATGAACCGCCTGAAGCACAATTAGGGCCAGGACAAGGTATCTTCACTGCTCGCCGGTGTTGAGGCTTCGGTTTGCCATATTGAATATATCGCTCGTCACATAGGGCGAGAGGTATCATCTCATAGTTCAACAAGTCGTCGACAAGAGCTCCCCCCCCTTGGTAGTATGTGATTTTCAAATCCCTCTCTGGCGGACCAAAGTCGCAATCGCAAACCACAATTTGGCATCCTTCCCTCACGTTGTCGAGCAAGTCAAGCATGAGTCTCTCATTCGCTCGCCATAATTTAGGATCAGACCTAACAGTCTTGTTGAGGTAGAACAAGACATACGCGTTTGCAAGATCCAAACCGCGCCAGGCCTTGCTATCGAACTGGACATACCGGCCACCCCTGGAAATAACCTCACCAATGAACCTCACTTTCTCCTCATACTCGCCCGTAATAGACAAAAATCCCTGATATGAGCCGTCGACGTCCCGCAACAGTTTCCGCATCTCTGGCTCAGACTCTCCGCTTCTAGCAGACACGAGGAGCTGAGAGCACGTTGACATTAGCTCACATTCTAGCAGGAGTGCCTCGGTGCGGAATTCGGTGAGGGCTTCTATGTGATCAGAGGGCACATAGGACTCGTTTCGTTTGAGGGTAGACCTGTAATTATTGAGCTTCATATGGCTATCGCGCAAACGTTCGAAGGTCTGAATAAAGCCGGTGATATAGCTAGTGCTGAGTGGTATTATAGTCGGACGTTTGGGTATGTGGGAGTAGGGGAGGTTCCCAAGAGGCAGTAAGGAATACGCGGTCGGTTGTCCCTTCCCACCGTTCATGCCAGCGATACGCTGTGGGATGCTGCTCACAAATTGACACGCGTCGTTGAAGTTGGTGAAAACTGTATGATCTTTCACTACTATGTCAGTGTAAACGTCAATGGTAATTTTTGGGTCATCTCCACCCCATGAGATATATCCCACGTTGCCCCGCCTAATAATCGAATCCAATGCTTCAGATATATCATAGACCCTATTTCGACCCCTTAATTCGCCGCGTTTATCGGTGAAGGGATACCTGGCCACAAGGATAGTCAGAGCACCCCAACCGACTTCAGTCACAACATGGGTCGCAAGGCTTCCTTGTAGAACGTCCAAGTTGAGGTGTTGCTCGAGATCACAATATTCGAGGTTCAACACCTCTCGAACGGTAGAGATGTTGTAATGCAGCGATCCCCACGCGATGTGGTCAGTTTCTGGCTGGTCCAGTAGATAACTGCCCGATCTATCGACGTGAACTAGCCCGGACAGAAACGAAACCACGAGCTCTGGGTCTAAGTTCAATTCGTTGAACTTTTTGCCATACGTGCCGGGGTAGCTGGTCTTGCTCTCGCTAGTATCGACTTTTCTAACGAATACACTTTTTGGAGGTAGAGAACTCTTGAAAAGCGAAACTGGTAGGAATGAATCACTTCTGGCATCATAGAGACTACCAATTCGAGCCGCCTGGCCTAAAGCCGGCCGGTTACGCACTCCAGGTGGGGGCATTTGGTGGTAGTAAGCGTGAAGTCTTTGGACAGGTACTTGGATACGGTGTGAGTTTGGGGTGGACTAAGCTAGAGTCCCCGTATAGAGTCTTGGTACTGGAGAGGCACAACGATTGATTATTGTGGGTGCAGGAGGACTATATGTAGTAGCGCTCTAGCGATGAATAACAGACAGGTGAATAGTCTAACGTACAAGTGAAATTTGCAGTAACTATCCCTGACCCCTTCGGTACACAGTAGCAATCGTTGAACTTTAAGTCACCTGGTGCGATGCAATGTGAATCCAGGTTGCCGCGATGACTTTCTCGAATTCAACCCGGACAAGAATATGAGAGGGTTTATATACACACAGGGGGTAGACATGGCAGCGGAGGTGGGCTCCTTATTTCCTACGGCCGGTAGTACCTGTCTACTTGTGTTCCTGTATGTTAACATCCAAAATACAATTTTGTGCTTGGTATGCAACAGCAGTTCCAGCATTTTGACCCTTGATCCACTGCATACAACAAATATATTCTACCATCTCAGTACGTCAAGCAGCCATATTGGAGATGATTATTGTTAGAGTTTTAACCATGTAGAGTATATTAATTAACACGATTGTGTAATGACTGTTGCAGAGATATATAGCGTCATGCAAGCTAAGGCGCCAAAGGAGGGCAAACCCTCATGCGCCACTAGAATTTCAATAATTGTTAGTAATGCAGCATCCCCGCCGCCGAGTGCCTGACCGACATATAAACCGACATAAGCTCATTCATTCCCTAGTTAGCGCGATTGTTTAAACCGCCATTAAGCCAACCAGATCATCGATAATCAGCGCGCAGGTGTATGCTAAGAGAGTGTTAAAAGCACTTTGTACTGTAGATAGCTGGGTTAAAGTAATGTTAGCGCGGTACATACGATTTTTTGCATGTTCACGCTAGCACCGGTTATCCACCATGAAGTATTAAAGTGCCGCTGTTTCGAGATCTGCGACAGCGCGAATATGCAACTATTTGCCGGGGCTTTTACCAGAGTCGCATTTCGCAACGGACAAGCCCAAGACCACAGATTTAGGTGTTCCCCGGTTTTAACAGCACCCAAAAACCGTTCTAGTACAGAAAACTAGGCAAAGAAAGAAAAAGAAAAGAAAAAAAAATACCGCAACAGCCATCCTAATGCCTTTGTTATCGCCACGCCAACGCCCAATACAATCACCAACCCCACAACCAAACAGCCCCCGGGAAAAGGCACGAAAGCACACCATATTTTGACCAGCGCAGAGACGACAACTCTCCCGCGAACGGCCCAGATCAATACTACTGCGGACCCGTACGGCCATAGGGTTATTTGCTAGAACAGCGGTTGAACCGGGGGTGGTGGTCTTCAGAGCACCGCGTAGGCCGGCGACGAGGAGCTGAGGGGTAATCTACAAAGGCTGCCTAACCAGGAGCTAACAGAACCCCCCTCCCATTACTCCCCCCAATATAGATCACGTTTTTGCCACCAGTCCCACTTCTTCCCCTCTCAAACAACCAACCCCCCCCTTCTAGAAAAACTATCACTGCAGCCTGCGCCTTTTCGCGTTCGTATCTACTACAACTACCGTAGTGCCTTGTGGCGCTTGGCATGCTTGCCTGCGAATCGTCCGTCCGAGCATATATACATAGGTACTGCTGGAAAGCCCCGTTCAGCTCACCAGACCCCGGATGGCCCTGCTGGATGGGATGACCCCCCCCCCCACATCGGACTCCGGGTTCGATGATGAAAATTGTGCTTGTAATGCGCTCGAGATCGCTCGGAATGCCGCTATTTGCGTTTCCCTTCCTCTGCGACCCCCTCCCCCCGCCGGCTGGAGCCATTCAAATCGCGTCTGATATCTCGGGAGCCGCTCAGCCTCCACCAGCGCGCGCCCCGGTTCAATCACTCAACCTCTCCCTTTCTTTTTTCCCTTTTTTTTGCTTTTTCTCTTTCCTCACCCGGCCGTTCATCGGACATGACCGAACAGATGTTTTTTTTTTAGGTCTTGTCTCGTCTCCTTTCCACCGGTACTGTCCGAACTTTTTATCTACCCCGGTTTCTTGCGTGAATATCCGCTGTGTACCGTAGGCATCAGGCGTTCTCTCGCGCAGCGGCAGCTGGGTTAATGTGCTAGCGGATATCGGTCGCAACTAGTTGGGTGCCGGTCGTGGAGAGAGTCTAGTGGAGCAAAAACGTACAGTACCAGTTCTGCGGCCATGTCCGTTAGACAGCGTGCCCTAGCCCTAGTTTGATTGAGTGCCAGTCAAATGGATTTTTTTTTCTATTGTCGGCTGGCTGGCTGCAGGGTAAACCTTTTCTCCCAAAGGTGTGGCAACATGTCACATGTATGTCGGAGCTCGCTGTCGGAGGGGTTAACCCACTCTTCGCATCGCTGTACCCACTATCTAGCGAAACAAGAAACGCATCAAATTGGTTCTGTATTCGTCTACTCTATTATTTTGACCACCCAAGAGCTACATGTGGTCTAGCAAAGCCCGTTGAAAATACAAAGTCGGATCAAAAAAGACGAGCTCCAAATGCGCCGAAAACTACTCCTCGAGAACCACCATCTAAAGCCCAAATATCCACCAAATAATAAAAAAAAAAAGTGTGCTGCGTAACCAATTCGTAGGGCCAGGACCGTAGTTGGGCTCCCGTCCGGCAAGAAAAGGCTGAGTCTGGAGGACTCTCGGCAGGCTTCTGAATGATTACAGCGAAAAGGAGTTGGGAGTTGGTATAGAGAGCACCACCAACTGCCGGCATTCTGTCCGACACGGGCCCTAGCGCTCGCCACCACTCTGAGAGACCGTAGTCCAGGTCCGCTCCGACAGGGTACTATACAGGAACATCTCCTTGTCGGTCCCTTTGCCTGGGAGATCGGCAGCGTCTATCGATTGGGGATATCGTCCATTCGCGCTTGCGGCGCCGAATTGCGAGCCTATTTCGGCAAGGTCAGGATTGTGTCTGGGCCCTGTTGTTCACACCTTTGAATTAGCTTCATCGACACTAACGAGCGATGAGAGGGTTCAAAGGGAGGAATCAGGGACGCCGTGCGACAGACCTCCATTGGGGGTGGCCCGACGTGCCTCTTGTCCGCCGCTAAGTCCATTGCTCTGCGGAGCGGGTACCCCTCTTCTCACTTGATTGCCAGCCGACACCCTTCCTTCCACGCTGTTAAGTCTATTATTCTGCGGTGCCGTCATTTCTCTGCCCATCGGATTATCAGCCAGCGTCCTCTGCCCAGCCAACGCACCGGCTAACAAGATTCCAACGCTTGGTAGCCAGGGACATGGACGGCAAAGACTTACAAAAACTCCTCAAGCAAGTGTATAGGCAGTCCAACGTCTAGGAGATGAAGTGCTTCCTTAAAGGCTGTTGTTGAGCAACAATTGGAAGAAATGCGAAGATTCGAAGTCCAAACCCATACGGCCAGCCTTGGGACCTTTATACTCTTGATCAACTCACAAACCCCTGAGGGCCATTCCGTGGCTCTCCTGCGCCAGCAACCCAAGGCACAGAGGACGACACCCCACCGCTGGCAGAGTCAAAGGCCGATACCGTTCAACCTCACCGGAGGCGGGTGGCGGGCCATATCACCTGCAGGGACCAAGGGAGCAACTATCAAGGGAGCAACTATCAAGGGAGCGACTATCAAGGGAGCAACTATCAAGGGAGCAACTATCAACGCGCCACAAGAGTGCGCAAGTGCCATGTCACCACGACCCTCTACGATTCCCCATTGGGCACAGTCAGAAAACATGTCAGCGCTGTATATGCAAGAAGTCACAACACGGAGAGGGTAATTCCGGGCACTGTAATCTTGTGATCGCGAAGCCTGCGCCGAGCGTGGGGAAGGTGCAAGGAGGCAAATGGCTTAAGGACACAAAATCATTTTTTCCCGCCAGAGTTGGTGTAGGGTGGATTAAGTCAGCTTGACCCGCCTATCTTAGTGCATTTTGCGTCCTTAAGCTGAGGGCTCAGCTCACCGGATCTAGTTCGCTTGCACAGTGGCCGGCATCTCGTTCGTACGTATCTGCAACGTTGGATCACGGGCATTGACTGTTGGACGGGGGGGAGTTGACAAATCGCACATCGCTCTGAAGAGCGTCGGCCCGATCACCTGGAAACTCCGACCTGCTCCCGAGTTTGATCCAGTTGCCTAAAGCAAGCTTTCCGCCAGTCCCGGAACAACATCTTTGGTTCAGCCACACCCCATTAGCTAAGCCGGCGTTGGATCTCGACACCAAAACCCCACCGCGTGTTGGACGCTGCTCCGTACAGTCAGCAGATGCGTATCTAAAAGATACGTAAGGTGCCAAATCTCGTAAGATGACTGTTAAACACCCACCCGCAGCTGCGAAAGCCTGGCTAACTAGGCTTACCTACTCTGCCTGGTAGAGCAGGGTGTGGCGGAACCAGGAAAGGGGTGTGGCGGTGCTCGCGAAGTGCCTTAACTCTAGAGGTAGCCTGCAAGGCTGCGAACAGACACCGGGCCGACGGCAGACGCCTTGGACATTCGCTGACTAGATGATGACGCAAAACTAGGAAGAATGCAAGCGCAGAGGCCGAATGCAGAAGTGTTGTGGAAAGTCCACCGAAAACAGTGCACCCCCCACAGCTTTATGATTCACCAGTACTCGTGGCCTTGACCACGCTTCATGCATAACCTCTTGCATATCAAGGAGCAGTTACCTATTCGTATCGCCGGGGCTAAGAAGTCCTGCGATGGAAGTTGCTTTTTGAGGCGAGCAGCTGAGGTGGCGTCGCCACCCCAGTCGTTAACACGTACGATGTGGCAACCGTCTCGACCTGGCCAAGGCAGGTCCCCCGCCCCGTGGAGCGATCGCTGGGCAGCAAGAAGTCTGTGTGTTTGACCAACTGGTTTCCGCACTCTCTAGTTATACACAATGCCATAAGCTATCGTCAGCAAAACCCCCGGCAGTAGTGTGAGTTAGACGGGTTTTGTGAAATCAACGCGTTTCGCGAGGGTGGGGTAAAGGCTTAGCTACTCCGCGCTCTCTGGGTGCAGACGATAACTGTTGCAGTTGACGTACAGAAAAGATGAATTGATTGCTTGCTTGGGATACAAAGTGAACAAGTTGACGCGGCGCGAGAGAAGACTCTCGCCCGTCAAGCACCTGGGACGGGAGAATAGGGGCAGCAGGAATCGGCTGGCCCCCATTCGTCACAACGGGAAGAGTCTCGGTTCAGCTACTGCAATTTCTGTGTGAACTCCAACAATAACTTTCACGACAGGCTTCTGCATCGTCGTTGCAAAGACCTCAGCCAACAAGCATCAAAATTGCTTAGCGGGTAAGTGGATTAAAGACAAGCTCGCACAAAAGCGACTTGTGATGGGCCGTGGAATTCCCTAAGTTTCAAATTTATTCCTCATCCTCGAGCTCTACTGTGAGTGGGTTGGTACCCGCTCCTGCGCCCATCAACTCGTACAGCCCCCTCTGATCCTCCGTGTTGTCGTCGTACTCCTTCGAAAAATAGCTCCAACCGATATTTAGGGGGCTGAGTTTCGGCCTTGGTTCTCTCTAAGGGTGTCGGCATGTACACGTACATTCCGCCATTTAGGGCGGCCACTCTGTGCACCGACCATCCCCGCCGCGCTGCGAGAATATAGTTAAGACAATAGACACCCATCTCTAACCAAACCAAGAGGAGGTTGTAATGGCAGATTCCTAATTTGAAAATTGGGGGAAAGGTTTTTGTTTTTTCAGAGTACTATAGAAACGCAGTATTCTATATGAAGGATAGTATGGTATGTTCCGGAGTGAAGCAAATGGTTGTTCATAAGCTTCATGTGGATCACATACAATCCGCACCTGCATTATCTTCGATTATTGGCTCTGCCTCTCTTACATCTTGCCGTCACCTTTACCTTTCGCTATACCATGGATTTTCCCATCAGCTTCAATATAGAGCAGCTAGGGCTGTCTGAGTGCTTATTTGAGGACTTCAAGACCGCGGAAATCCTTGAGCAACATGGCTATAGGGCATGTATCGTCGGCGATGCAGCATCAGTCATGTATGGCTCAGACCTTGTCATAGGCGACATCTTCATGGCTATCGCAGATGAGCAACTGCAACCTGCCTTCCAGATGCAGCTCTGGCTGGCCCGGACACCAGCTCAGGCGCCAAGTACCGAAACATGCTACCAAAGTCATCTTGCTCATCCCCGCTACGTTCTGGCACCTGGATCTGGATGAAAACCGTTTCTCGCCGGATACTCTTCTCTTCCCTCGGTCAATGTGTCGATTTCCACGACTGGAACTATTTCTAAATGGGAGAACGCAAGGACCCGGCCGGTTAAGCAGTCCGAGTAAGCCCTAGAAAAACCCTGCCTAGTTGAATGAAGCATTTCCTCACCGTTCGAGCGCTCCCTTAGCTATTAGTCATACAGAAGTATAGTCAGCACGATCGTTACTCAAGATGGAATCCCGGATGGGTAGGGTGCTCAATGCTCTCGTTCGTGTGCCTGTAGGTAAGCTACCCGCGCCAAGAATTCCAGCTAACTGCCCGGGCTCAGAATCCGCCTCCACAGTATTGCCCCAGTCTTGGCGGCGGGCCGCTGCCGAGACGACAGCTCCTGCTTCCTCCGTCGCTCCCACAACCCCGCGTCTAGTAGACTATCTACGTCGTTGCCACCTTCTAAATCCAACTCTATCCAATACAAAAACTACCTCCAAATTATTGGCATCGCCAGAGGACCGCTCGCATTACCGCTAGTCCACTCTAAGGCCCTCGGCGGTTGTGCGAATCCCGGGAGGCTGACTGTTCTCTAGCGTCGTCTCGTCCACACCACCACAACGATGAAACTCATCAGCGCAAGTACCCTAGAGATTGACGACCACTGGCAGTCCATCCCACCATATGCGATTCTCTCGCATACCTGGGCCAAAGGCGAGGTTACTTTTCAAGACATGACTTCGTCCAACCGACCCTCGAAGGAAGGCTTTGCCAAAATTCAACAAATGTGTGACTTGACGCTGGAAAATGGACTGGATTATGCATGGGTTGACACATGCTGTATCGACAAATCGAGTAGTGCAGAGCTCACCGAGTCAATCAACTCTATGTTTCAATGGTACAGGGATGCGGTGGAATGCTACGTCTATCTCGAGGACCTTCCACCACATGCGCCGACTAGGGATAAACTGACCCGCTGCCGCTGGTTTTCCCGAGGCTGGACCCTCCAGGAATTGCTCGCCCCGAAGAAGGTTAAGTTTTACGATATGGCTTGGAATTACAGAGGATCAAAGCTCGATTTCGTCAACGCCATTTCAGATTACACCGGGATTCCCAGGGGAGTCCTTCGGGGGCACGACGCTCTCGCAAGCTGCTCTGTGGCAAAGAGGATGTCGTGGGCTGCGCGCCGGCAGACAATGCGCGTTGAGGATATGGGCTATTGCCTCATGGGGATCTTCGATGTGAATATGCCCTTAATATATGGCGAAGGCACCAAGGCTTTCCGCCGACTCCAGGAAGAGATCATCAAGCGCAACAGCGACTTATCCATATTCGCATGGGATACCCCGCAAAGCCACGAGCAGCGATTCCTCGGTTTATTTGCCACATCACCTGCAGCATTCGTTGGCAGTTCGGATTTTGTTCCATTTCCCATCAACTTTCCAAACTTTTCTGTTACCAACAAAGGCCTCTTAGTTTCTAGCGACCTTCCGTCGGCTATCGTTACCGTCACAACTAGAGGAGAAAGCAATGAGGGCTTCCTTCTGCTTTTGGGAGCATATGCCCGATCCGCCGATTTGGGAGGCATTCGCCTCTGCAAACTTGGGCCTAAGCTCTTCTATCGGGATGGGAGGCTTCCGCTAGCTAGTTTTAGGAAGGATGATGCCGATCGCATCATTCCGGTCGGATCTCTTGATTACTATATTCTTATCGACCCGACCACTGACCTCAGCGTCTCTCATTCTACCTCCAGAGACTGCGCAGTCCATGTCCCTTCCCACCACATATTTAGGCTTAGGGGCGCGGTCCCCGAGGCTTTGTGGGACTGTGCCGATCGCGTATTTCTGAGACAAGGGCAACGTCCTTGGGGCCGGTATCCCATGGTAATTGCAATGGCATTCCATGGCAAATTTGCAGGCAGAGATGTCTACCTCGTCGCTCTTTGCGACTACAGGAAGTTGAAACCGACCTGCAAGTTGTTTAATGAGGACCAGTACCGTCGTCAAGCGGCGATGATCTTCAAAGGAAGGTACAGAGGCGAGTCCATATATTGGGCAGATCTAGTGATCCAAGCACCCGAAATGGCTTCTTTGAGTAATTCCGTGAAGATAAGAGCAGGCAACGAGGATCTTATTATCTCAGTCTCATTCAAGAAGGGAATCGTGGAGAGCGTATCTACGGCGGTGAAATTATTCAGCCTTAACTTCGATATACAGAATGCCCAGGCGGATGGGGGATCCTAACCGCGGCGATTAAACGAACCAAATCGCCCGGCCGGGCCAACCAAACCCGCCCCAGCACTCGTAGGAAACAAACCCCCCCGGCCGCCGCCCTAATTTCGCCCCGTATTTTTCAGAGATATCACACACATATGCCGAGGGAAAGAATACGAAATATCCCGCACCTGGCTGGAGGGGGAGGGGGGAGGGTCCTGTACCTGGATGATTGGTTTAGTAGCGCGGTTGTATTGAACGAGGAGTAGAATGGATTGCATTGACTATGTAGATTCTACAGCGAGAGATCCGTGTAAGTAGGAGGAAGAAAATTTTTCGTTGGGCGCGAGGACGCTAAGCCGACCGAGTAGGAGCTAGTACTAACTGGCTTGCCCCTATTCCGCGATGCAACTCAACAGGTTGATGGCTGGTGCGTGCTGGGCGGGGAAAAGGGGGCTGGATTAGGTTAGATGTCGGGACGAGCCCGTCTGGTGGGGAGGTGCGCACGTTGAGATACATACTAACGGATGGAGGGAGACGTGGATTGCGATACCGCCAGTTGCTACCGCCAGATGCTCACACTGAAATCGCGGCAGCGGACCAAGACTTTCTCCGTGACAACAAATAGGAGCCAGCCACTTTGCGCTGCCCCTATTCACCCGTCCCTGGTGCTTAACGGGCGAAAGTCCTTTCTCGCGCCCGCGTCAACTTGTTACTTAGAACAACACACTCAATCAATTCCATCCATTCTACTCTTCTACTTCGACCCTTCTCATTCAATATAACCCCATGCCCAGGTTTTCAGCAATGATATAGCTCGGGAGCAGGCCAAGAAGAACCGAAATTTGCCCCCCCCTTCCCCCCCCCTTTCTTATACTCGAGCGTCAGGTGAAGCTGCCCGGAGATGGCGGTAGCGCCGCCCCTGGGTCTCAACAGTGCGTATTGCGGAGGCGTGGAGTTTTCAATGCCCCCACTGGGGAGCATTTGGTAGGCTGGTTTTCGGTATACTTTGTGGCTTCTGGAATCCTACCTGAGCTAACTAATGGCCTCTCTATCCACCGACAGACCTACTGCATTTTTTGTGCGCCCGAGTGGGTGGTGTATGCTATTGGGCGCTCACCCAATTGTATAGGGTCTACTACAAATGTCAGGAGGGCGATTTCCGGCCCTTAGTTCCAATCAACGTTATATAATGACGTACCCCTCCCATCTACTGTTCCGTCCCTAATTAGCGCGCCTCCCCCACAGTTATCAGGTAATCATCCCTAACAAATTCATGTGCGACAGGATGTCGAAATCTGCATATCATCCACCTACATTACCCAAACTTCAAACTAAAAACTAGAACTCATTGCAAATAACAGTAATTTTGTGGAAACGTCACAAGACTTTCTCGTTCCTCTCCTTTCCTTTCCAAAAATGTCCGACGAACAACGCCCTCACATGGTGTCCTCCCTTACAAAGCCAATACTTCGCCTTTGCAATTCGCTTCTTCTTCCCTGTTGTGTCCCACTTCCTAACGCGAAACAAGTAGTATAGCGCCACGGCCATAAACACGTTAAAGAAAATGTATGCCCACATAATGCCTGAATCGCGCCAGCGATCGTCCCAGCTGATGCCTGAGCTCGCGAGGAACTGGTCGGATACTTTGAGCGGGCAGTAACGGCAGTCTGACGTGGCTTCGGAGTTGAGAAGGTTGCCGGAGGTTATACTGATGTAGTCTTTCATGTAGTCGCCGCATGTAGTGCCATTCGGGGGGTTGAACTGGCTGAGCTCTGAGGCGGAGCAAACTACCGGGCGGTCGTGCAGGCCAGCCGAGACCATACTGCTGATGAAATATGTCAGAGGGCTGACTCGGTACATAAAGATCCAGAAGCCTGGTAGCGCTTGCGGAGTTTGAAATACGCTGCTTTCGTTAGCAATAGACTGTGGTGATTCAAGTGTAAATCATGAAAGATCAGAACTCACCCGTTGAATATCATCGTGAGTGAAAACAAAAATGTCGCGACGAAACCGGCAGTCTCTGCATCGGGCAAAGCCGAAATGACCATCTGGGCAAACGTGCTCGCGAAAATAAAAAACTGGATGCAAAGGAGAAGGATAAGACCCTGTCGTTCAGGCGATTGAATCCTGTCACACATCGTTAGTTTCGAGTACACACGAATGAGCGGACTTCCCAAACACACCCGAAAACAGCATAGTTATAACTGGCAAACACGATTACCGCCAGGAAAAGTTGGTATGGGATCTCGACTGAAATGTTGGCGATCATGAACGCAGCCCAAGAGTAGGCCTTTGACGGCCGTTCTCGGACCTCGTAAAGTGAGCGTTGGGTGACAAAGCGAGGCATAATCTAACTCGTCGTCGGTTAGGTCGCTTTCATGCGTATTCTAGGTGGCAAACTAGCTGACTGACCTGTTGCACGAGCGAACTGAATATAGTCGTAACCATAAAAACGCTAAAGATCGCGTCCTGCATCCCCTGGAACGAGTTATCCGGTCGATAAAACGAGAAGCCGACAAAGCTACCTTCCTGTTAATACTCCCTTACCTATTCTGGGTGCTTTTCTGGTATCTCGGTCTAACTTACAGAGCAGATGCGAGACCGAGGATAAGTTTTCCAAATATATATGAGGGGGTGCGCCAGTACTGCTGAAATACACGTAGGGTGACGTGAAATAATTGAGAGGTAAATGGCATTGCGAATTCGTCACTCTCTCCCTTCGTTTGGGCAACAGGTTCTTTGCGTCCGGTCTCATGGAGACGATCTAGTTCAGTCCGGACGCCTTGGTATTCTTCGCTGGCTTTCCAGATCTCCGGCCAATCATGAGTCGACTTGCCACTAGCCCCGGCGCCTACCATTCCCAACATATACTCAGCCGGGTTCTCTCGTGGGCCGCACTTACGACCGCCATGCCTTTCAAAGTAGCTTAGGAGGATCTCAGAGTTGTGCCCGATGTCTCCAAAGTAAACCGTTTTTCCGCCTTTGGCAAGGAAGAGCAGTCGGTCAAATTCTTGGAACAAGATAGAACTTGGCTGGTGAATGGTTGTTAGGACGGCCTGACCGCTGTTTGCAAGTTTCCGGAGGAATGCCACGATCGCCCAAGAGCTCTGGGAGTCTAGCCCGCTGGTTGGTTCGTCGAGAAAGAGTAACAGGGCAGGCTTAGCGGCTAGTTCGACACCCTATATACCTATTAGCATTTGGACATGAAGCTTCGTGTAATGCCGCAAGACGAACGATAGTGAGCAATTTACGTTGCTCGACGTTGAGGCCTTCCCCAGGCACTCCAACGACAGCTTCGGCAAAGTCCTCCATATTCAGCATCTTGATAACATCTTCGACATAATCGTGCTTTTCCTTCTCCGACACCGATTGTGGTTGCCGAAGTATCGCTGAGAACCTCAAGGCTTCTCGAACAGTGGAAGTTTCAAGGTGGAGATCCTGTTGCTGCACATAGCCAGTCTTTCGTTGAAAGCTTGAATCAAGAGACCTTCCGTTGACTAACATATCTCCCGTAATAATTCCGATGGTCGTCCGCTGAGCCAGCACATCCAATAGCGTAGTCTTCCCAGCACCAGAAACGCCCTATACAAGTGTTTTAGTACAACTGCCTACCAACAAAGTCACCGAGGGCACACCTACCATAAGAGCTGTGAGCGTTCCAGGCTTTACCCAACCAGATACACTATCTAGAAGTCTCCTAGGTTCCCCCTTAATGGATATGTCATATACGACATCCCTCCAGGTAAAGATATCGTGTTGTTGGGGAATAGCCGTAATCTCTTCGTTCTGAGCCTTATCGCGTTCCACATGGACTGCTGATGGGTTTGGTGATTCATTGTCGCCGTCCGGCGTGCCCAGATCAGCATTTTGGATGTGTCTGGGTACGTGTCCGCGCCTGAAGACTAGGACTTCCGCCGTGGATGCGGTCGATGAGTTGAGTTCCGTTGCCAAAAGGTACAGGAATGTGAAAAATATCATGAACACAAATAGGAAGCCCAGGTTACGCCAGATGTGGGTGTAGCTGTATCCATATGCGGCCTTAAGAAAGGCATCCCCCGAGACAAATCTTTCCCCCGGAACAGCACCTGCGACGGAACAGATAAAAGTGTCGCCTGATAAATCTGGATAAGAAGGCACCAAACTATGTCAGGGTAAGCAGTGCACAAATTTAGGAACTTTAGCTAATTTTGACCCACTTTGAGCAGGTATAATTTTGTCCGTGTAGTTCATTGGTGAAAAGGGACTCGAAGGAGTACGCGACTGGGTTGATCCAACTTAGCCACTTGAACCACGGGTGCATGACTGGCCTTGGTATCGTGTAGCCCGTGTAGATCACGATCGCTAGCACCATCACACCTGCGATTGCTAGGGCCTGAGAAATAGTTTTTGTCGAAGCAGCAATCGCACGAAAAACGGCCGACATAGTCAGGACAGAGATGAAAGCGAAGAGAAAGAATATGAAGAATTGCGACGGCTCCCGTCGGAGGCCGGACAAAAAGTACAATGTGATGTTGAAGAAGATAGCGATGGTAAATTTCACCGGTATATCCGACGCCATACTTGCTAGAGCTTCTGCAAAGGGATGGTAGAGGCTGTGAGAGAACGTGATGTCAGAGGAGAACTGTGAGAAGGCTAAAACTGGTGGTGTACTGACGCATAAGAAGCTTGCTTTTCAACAATAGGTCGTTGATCGTATAACTGACTGATTTCTGAAAGTGAGATTAGAGCATTGAGCAGAGTGGCAAAAAACAAGACGCTGCCTTTGCTAAAGAAGCTCTGAGAGTTGTTGGGAGTTCCGTAGAAAATAGATCCGATAATCAGCGCCAGAACTATCTGGCCATTGATCGTAGTGAGCGTGGATACTTTGTCGTTCCATAGTCGTTGGTATGCGCGGATTACGCAAAGGCGGATCTGCATAGGGATGCTGATGGTATACGATGAATCGAGCCTGACATGGTCGGACTGTTGTTGCCGGCGGGATTCCCTGAACTCATCAATGACAGGGCCGCCAATAGGATATTCTGATTCATGCTGGTCGATCTCCTTCGATAGCGCTGCGTAGTTAGGGCTAGACCTCCAGTGCTTTTCAAATTCATCTGCGGTTCGTGGCACTTTTGCTTCAAACCCCTCCCGGGCTCTCCTCTCCAGGGGGTTTGTCACCGAGGTCAGAAAATCGCCGGTAGTCTGACGCTGGGGGCAGAACCAGCCCATATCCTCAAAATATCGCTTGGCCTTCCAAGCCGGACCATAGAAAATCTCACGTCCTTCGTAAAGCACAACGGCCTTGTCGAATTGGTCGTAAATGTCTTGAGATGCCTGGTAGATTGCAACAGCGTGACAGGAGCCGACAAGATCTGCGCTAGTCCTTAGAGCCCGAACGAACTCTAGGGCAGTCGCAGAATCGAGGCCACGGGTGCTGTTGTCCCAGCAAGCAATCGGGCTTCCAGATAGCGCCATCTCCGCTATAGATACCCGCTTCCTCTCACCACCGGAAACGCCACGCACAAAGTCATTTCCAACTTTCGTGTTGATGGTGTGAGAGAGGCCAAAAATAGCCAATACAACATCCCGTACATGCATGGCATACTCCTTGCGGGAAAACCCCCAGAGACGATCGTGTGGGGCACGGCATGCCGCGGCAAACTCTAGGGTCTCACCGACGGTTAGATGCGGGAAGTGCTTGTCCACCTCCTGGTTATACACGACCTCGCCTTTGAAGCTTTTTAACATTCTTTCTTGATGGATACCTGCAATACATGGTTAGGTCAACGCTTGCCATTTTCTTCGATTAGATTATACCGTTGTAGTGAATCACCGAGTTTTCACCGGTCTTCAACCCATACATTTCGCCGCACAGCGTCTTCAGGAAAGTGGAACACCCGCTTCCAGGACGTCCCAAAACAACTAGCAGTTCGCCTGACTTCAGAACACCGTCGAAATTCCGTAGGATCTTCTTTTCGGGGGCGTTCCTAGACCTGAAGACTTCCCCAAGACGAAATAGCCCCGTTAAAGACGATAGAACCGTCTGCTGTAAATTCAACGAAGCCCCCGAACCCGAAACATGGAGATCCTTAAAGGTAATGCCTGCACGCCTAAGCTTGATGCCTTTCTCATCCATCCCATGCAAATTGCGCTTCACCCATTTGTAGAGATCGAATTCTGGGTGGTTCGGATCAAATACTGGCGAACCTTCGGGAATGCCGGTCACAGTTTCCATCCGCGTCAGTCTTCCTTGTCGTGATTCCGCAATGGCTGACCATTGCCGCGATATCGCCTTCGCAATTCTTGTGAGTTCCTCGGTTTCCTGCGCATCGAGCCTAATAGATTCATATCGCCTGATAGTTGTGCTCTCTCGACTCTTGTCGTCTGACTCTGCGACGGAAGGCGACGACGAGTGGATCTCGTCTGCCGGATCATCCTGAGAAGCCATTTGCTCGAGATCAAAACCGCCGGTTCACCCTCGCGACGTGCGCGAGTCTCTACAGTCCGACGCACGGGTTTATTGCCCGGTCGCGATTGGCGTCTGGCGGAGTTGCGAGAAAAGAAATGTGCGAAGGGCAAAGACAAAAAAACGCAGAGTGCGGAGGCGTGGAGGTGTGAGCCGCCGAGCTTTAAAGCTCCAGCTAACGGCATGTGAGTGGGGCCCTGTGTTCCTCGCCGTAGCACGTTGCCCAAGGACGGAGATAGCGACAACTTGCAGCTGCAGGAAGTGGAACCTGGAGCGGCCGGTTGACTAGGGATCTCAAGCTGCAACTCCAGCCAACCAAGTTCCCGGGGGTCTGGTACATGGCCACAAGCAAGCCTGGCCCGACTCCGCTCTTCCCAAGACGCCCAATGGTTTTTAAGGGAGCTCCGGTATTCCTAGCACTGGAGACTGACGCCACGCGGCCGAAAGCGGCCTTCCGCCGCTTTCACCCTGCCGAGTGCGTTGCGGGTTTCTGCTTGAATCCGATGCTGCCGGATGCCAGCGGAAGGGGATATTGGTACGTATATTGGACGTACAATATTGTACGTTCGCGGATTCGTGCATTCTAACCAAAATTGGGGAGTCAAGTGTCAAGTGCACGTAAAAAGCGGCCCCCCCTTCCCTGAGGCTTGCCCGTTGGTTCGAAGGCGCCAGGGTCGTGGCCATCAGTCATCAGTCATCAGTCAGCGACTGGAGGGATGGGTGAAAGTACTCGCGGCGCCGCTTTCATCGAACGGGAAACTCCTGTAGGGCGGCGTCACTTGAAACCCCACTTCAGGCTGCGATATCTTTCAAAACCCATCCCCAGATCCCCCAACAATATCCTGGGCTTCCTAAGTAATCACCCTGGCCGCCATACCTACGCACTCTGGATAAGAAACACCACTAAACCAACTACCCTTCTCGTTTGTTCACTTTCGTGTCCAAGGAAGCCATTACAACGTAGCTATTAGCTTGATAACCCTATTCGACTATGGCAGATCCATTCTCAGTCACCGGGAGCGCAGTCGGCATCATCTCCTTAGGCCTAATTGCTTGCCAAGGTTTGCTTCGGTACTACGCATCCTGGAGAGATTACAAAGACGATGTTGCGACTATGTGTGTCTCGCTAGAGGGGCTCACAAAAACCTTGCAGCAACTTAAAACTTCGATTGAAGGCCACGGCCTCGAACCACAGCTAATTGCCGGTATCAGAGAGTGTATTGAATCATGTGGGGGCGGAGTAGGCTACCTACAATGGAAATTAGACAAAATTAAAGCCATCGAACAACCCGGATCTTGGGAGAAAGCCCAGTCACACGGTAAAAGGATGGCGTACCCATTCAAGGAGAGCACTTTGGCGAAGCTCCGGAAAATCGTCTCAGAGCTGCGCGACAATTTGGGCCTGGCTGTGGGGACGCTCCAAGTGTAAGTCAAATTAGGCTCGGCGTCACAACAGTCATTACGGCCAGGGTTCAGCTAATAAACATGATACAGCGATACATCGGCCATGTGTCTGCGAAAGCTGGGTGACATTACAAGAGATCTTACCCAGATATCCGTAGGCGTCGCCATGGTTGGGGATGGTATTGGTGCATTGGTCTCAAGTCAAAGGGGTAAACCACAACCCTTCCCCGAATCCCGAGGAACAGTGCTGACGCTCCATATTCTTAGATGGATACCGCCAAAAGGTATATCACTGGCTCTCTCCTCCAGACCCCACCCCAAACCATGTCGAAGCGTGCAAGAAACGACAGCCAACTACGGGCTCGTGGTTTACGAGGGGAGAGAAATTTGCGGACTGGAAGGCGACTCCAGATTCAATGCTCTGGCTGCATGGAATTCGTATGTCCTTTCAACAAAGCACTTGATAACTCTGGTTACTAAGCAAATATACAGCTGGATGCGGCAAAACCATTCTCTGGCAAGCAACGCCCCACCATCCCTCATGTGAAAAACTCGACTAAGCCCATATTATTATAGTTCAACTATCATCGAGGATGTCAAAAGCCATTGCCAGCAAGAATTAGTCGCGTTCTTCTACTTTAAGTTCAACGACAAAAAAAAACAGTCCCACAAAAATTTGGCACGCTCATTAATTGTGCAGCTCTCTTCTCAGAGTACGAGTGCTCTACAAATCCTAGAGGAACTCTATGCTCGCCACCAGAACGGTCGGCAGAACCCGAGCGCTGAAGAGCTCGTTGCGGTCCTGAAGGGAATTATCGACAGCTCTCAGAAAACCTACATCATCCTCGATGCTCTGGATGAATGTGCAGAAAGGGAGGAACTCTTGTCGCTGGTCAAGCAGATGGCCCAATGGAAGACAGGGAAACTGCATATCCTAGCCACCAGCCGGAGGGAGAAAGACATCCACGGGGCTCTCAAACCCTTGATCGCAAACGAGATTTGTATCCAGAATAGGCTCGTTAAAGCTGACATCCAGCTGCACATTCGCGAGCAGCTCCAACACGACCCAAAGCTGAAGTGGCCTGCGGAGGTCCAAAAGGAACTCGAGGAGACACTAACGGAAGACGCACATGGCATGTATGAGGGACATTTATTGCCTTGCTAGTTTCGATAACATGAGACGTTGACGGCTTTTTCAAGGTTTCAATTAGTCGCATGCCAATTAAAAGAACTGCGAAAATGCCGACACATTAAAGAGCTCCGGGAGAGGTCAAAAACATTGCCAAGAACATTGGATAACACTTACGGCAGAGTATTGAATAACATTAATGAGAACGACCGACAAAGCGCCTTAAGAGTCTTAGAATGGTTGATCTGCTCTATGCGTCCTATGCTTGTCGAAGAAGTCGCCGAAGCTCTGGCAGTAGATATGGAAGGACTCCCCCGATTCGACCTCGAACAGAGATTCCGCGACCCGAGAGACGTACTAGAAATATGTTCTAGCCTCGTCACTTCATCACCCGCCACGATTGGAGGCCGACCTAACGGAATAGAAGAGCTCCGACTCGCTCATTTCTCTGTCAAGGAATATCTTGTTTCAGAGCGGCCGGCTCCGAGATACAGAATTCAAGAGATATCCGCTAATGTGTCTATAGCTGATACCTGCCTCGCATACCTCCTACAATTTGAGTACCCTAATTCTTTGAACCTTCGAACCGCCGAAGAGTATCCGCTAGCTAGATACGCAGCGAAATACTGGTTTCAGCATGCCCAATTGACTGAGGCATACGCAAGCACAACCTCCCCGTTAATTATGCAGCTCTTGCGTTCTGGGAATGCCTACGTCAATTGGATTCGGCTTTTTGATCCTGACGAGCCGTGGAAAGAACCAAATATAGCAAAGAGACCAGACTCAATCGCCTCTCCACTGTACTATATGTCACTAATAGGGCTCGTTGGAGTCGTGGGGCTGTTGCTCGAGAACGGCGCGGACATCGATGCCCCGGGAGGGTTCTATGGCAACGCGCTACAGGCGGCCTCCCGCAAAGGCCACGTCAAGGTCGTCCAACATCTGCTCGAGAACAACGCCAACACTAACGCCCTAGGGGGGCACTACGGCAATGCACTGCATGCGGCCTCTTATATGGGCCACGGCCAGATCGTGGAGCAGCTGCTTGAGAATGGTGCCAAACCCAACGCCCCAGGAGGGCGCTACGGTGACGCGCTGCAGGCAGCCTCATACATGGGCCATAGCCAGATCGTGCAGCAGCTACTTAAGCATAGCGCCGGCATCAACGTCCCAGGAGGGTACTATGGCAACGCGTTACATGTAGCTTCGTACATGGGCTACAGCCAGATCGTACAGCAGCTGCTTGAGAAGGGCGCCAACATCAACGCATCGGGAGGGCCTTATGGCAACGCGCTGCAGGCGGCCTCGTACAAGGGTCACAGCCAGATTGTGCAACACTTGCTTGGGAATGGGGCCGATGTCAACGCATCGGGAGGGTTCTATGGCAACGCGCTACAGGCAGCCTCACGCAAGGGCCACAGCCAGGTCGTGGGACAGCTGCTTGAGAGGGGCGCTGACATCAACGCCCCAGGATTCTACAATAACGCGCTACAGGCGGCATCGGCTGCAGGCCACGACCAAATTGTCCAGCAGCTGAAGGCAGCTCTGCAATCTCAATAGTGATTTTCGTCACACCCCACCACCCACGATATTGATATTTCCGGTTTCCAAGCTCTACTCTGTACATCTCTTCTTTCGGACTGAAGATAACAACGCGCCGCCCCTCCCCCCTACACAGACACGCGGATACCAATTGCGCTTCACATTTTAAAATAACAAAAAAAATATATATATATAAAAAAAAACTTCTCCTAATAATACAAGCCCATGCCCAAATCCTGTGTTTCCAGTCACCTACTTGGTTGTATCTTTCATCATTTTCGATTTTCTAGGGAGCGGAATTGAGCAGCTGCGGATCAGGCGGCATGCTATTCTTTGCCAGTTTGGCAGTGCTGGGGATGGGATTTGGGATTTCTACCGGGAGAGATGGGTTTATGAAATCAATTGGTCTTTGCAAGCAGCAGCAGCAGCAGCAGCAGCAAGTGCCTTCTCATTTCTCCAAGCGTGGATAGACAGACATACGTATATTCATTCACCAGCCCCATTCGCTCACTCTTTTTATCCTACAGTGGCGATATAAATTTAAGATGAGAAGGGGGGAAAACGGATTACTGTCGTGCCAATACTAGCTTTTCGTTGCGGGGTAATTCCTTGTGCGTAGTAGAGTGAGTGCATGCGCCATAAAATACCTACGGTAGTTAGATCTATTGGTGGTGTTGCTTTCGTGCGAGTTGCATTAGGAGGGGGGGTTGGTCTTGGCAATGCATGACCGCGGACTTCTCTCTCGTTACTTGGGTGTGTGGGTTAGTGTGGGTTAGTGTGGGTTAGTGTGGGTTAGTCTCTGCCCACTGACACACGAGCGAGCTACCCCCCCGAGTACAGAGAGGACATACACAAAAAGAAATGAGAACTGGGTCTAAACCGAATCGATTTTCGTAACCAGCTACATGCACATGTGTCCCAGGGCGGGGCCCAATACCCTAGGCAGCTGCTTTAATTGATTGGGCATTAGGGTCTTCTGCACAACGAGGAATCACAAAGCAAGGGCGAAGAGAATTTGCCGTGTTGCCAAGAAGCGGTGGGGTGAAGGAGGGAGAGGAAAGGAGGGGGCTGGGCCAGTTGGAATCAGTTGTGATCTAAATACCACGTCTCATACGGTCGGGAGAGGAGGAGGTGAGCGTGAGAGTTTGTTTCTTCCTTCCCGCTCAGTCGCTGGCATGCGCGTGCGCTCCTTCAGCCCGTGCTGGGTAGGATTTCCTGAATAGGAAGGCCCATCCGGTTGTCACTGCTGGCTTTTGCGCGTTCTGGCGGATCCATAGTTTTTATACATGAAGCACCAAGTCGTAGGTCGGTGTTCCATGGCGAGGCGGGCGAAACGGCTCGCTGCCATGCTCTTGGCGGCGGTAGCGTGCAGCAGCAGCTTGTTGCTGCCAGCCTCCCTCTACCCCCTCTCCACCATCGAGGAGCATCTGAGCTCCCAGTCATGCCCTCGTTCATGTAGCTGCTACGCAAGCAATCAGTTCAATTATCAGCTGTTTACCAAGTCCCACTCGTGCCTCCGTGACCGTCGCCCTCAGCAAAAGGAAGGGGTTCTCTACAGCCTTGGTCGCGCGGTCGCACGTTTCGGTAACGCAACCCCAGACTCTCTCCAGTCCACCCACCGCGCAAACTCTACTTCTTCCCTTCCACATACCCCGTCGCTTCAGCTGCCATCACCAAGAGCAGCCAGCCCCCCATACGATTCGGTTAGTTTACACGCAATGGATAAATCTTTGCTCGTGCTGCTGGTTGCGTCCCATCTAATCGGGTTCCTAGCTACGCGTCCAGTGCATTAGCATCGATCGAGCTTTCGCTCTCTCCTAGAACCCGAGTTGACACCCGTTTCGGTAGATAATAGCGCTCACTCTTGTCGCCCGAGCCTCTCTTTCCTCAACTCAAATAGCCTTCAATCACCCACGTCACTATGGGCAGGCTTGGGTTACATCCACCAGCGGATATGAACACTAGCGAATCAGAATATGAAGAAGAAGAATACGGCGATGATATCGAATATACGAAAGAATACCGCGATCCGCTCCAAGGAGGCACGAGATCTACGAACCTAGTCGTTGCGGATTCGCAGTATGTCAGCAACTGGAAGGCGCGTCATGGCTGGAGGGAATTCTACCAGAACTGGTATGTAACTCGTTCCTTCTCATCAGTTTTCTTCGCGTAAACTAACTCGTGTGGAAACTAGGCGAGATGCCATCAAGGAAAGCAATGGACTGGGAAGCAGAATGTTCACTATAAAACATCAGCACACTAACAAAATTTTGCTCTTCATAGCAGCTCATCCGGATACAGAAACCGAGCTTGGCTTCATCAGGTTTACGAAGAATAGCGGAAAGGTCGAGCTCACCAACTACTCTGCTTGGCTAAGCGGTAAAACACTTGGAATTGGCTCTACCTCTAAGGCCGGCAAAGATCACTTGGCAGGGCATCATGGTGAGGGATACAAGATAGCTGCACTAGTTCTACACCGGGAAGGATATGCTGTGAAGATCCAGGCCTCAGAATGCGATTGGACTTTTTTTGAGGCTGCAGGGGGTAGGAAGCACGCAGGTGAGCTATGCGTTCGCACTAGACGTAGGTCTGAAAGGGACCTTGGACAACTTAAGGACAAATTTGCGGCGAGAATTGCTGGAGGCAAGCGGAGGCTGAGGAAAGGGAACGTGTGGGAAGATGTCACGTTCAAGATCATCTGCAACAAAGGAGCACCCCAAATCACCGAGAAAGAATTTCAGAAATGGGTGGGGCTTGCCCTTGACCTGAACCCTCCATCAGAAACAATTGAGACGCAAAGAGGTTGTCTCATCCTGGACCCCAGTTTCAGCAACAAGATGTTCCTCAAGGGCATCCTGCTTGACGAAAATCGTTTCACCCCAACTCAATTTATGTTTGGTTATAATCTGTTTCAGGGTGGGGTCGATCGAGATAGAAAGGGTTTAGCAAAACCTCAGGAGCAGAAGCTGCTTCTTGCAGAGATCTGGGCGGAAGCTGTGGAGAAGGATGCAGATCTACTGACTAAATATGTTAACATGCTCCGGTCGCATCCACCTCCTGCTGATGTAAGTGATACGGAGGACTTCATATCTAAACAAACTGCACGCAAAATCTGGCAGCATCTCTTAGATAAAGATCCCGAGCGGAAGGTATTCTACTATGACAGCAAGCGAGGAGACCAGGTAACTATATCGCGCGCGCCAATTTGGTAGTTCTTACCCATTGACTCTGACACGTCTCTAGGACGTTGAGCTCATCACCAACAGTTTGAAAAAGGATCCAGTACAGCTACCACCTCTTGTCTGGATACCATTAGAATATCATAACCTCGTTCGGACTCCACAAGATCAGCAGATCCACTTGTTTAAGCAGGCTCCCGAGGTACCTGAAAACGGTACGGTTTATTCTGTGGGGCTGAAGCGAGCATTAAGGGCAGTCTTAGCCCTCGATACAAGAACAAAGGACTTGGAAATAGTATTCAAATCTGTAGGAAAGGCTCAGCTTGATTTGCTCCTGTTTGGGATGAGGCTCGAAGTCAACGAAACATGGCTCAGTTTCCAGGAGAGTCACGAGAAGGCCCCATGTTGGCTGTCACGTCAGGCGCAAGTGGACGTGTCGAATATGAACCGATTCTTTTGCGACCATATTGTGACAGGCTTGTACAAGCTGGTGCTTGAGGAAATCAAGAGACACCCCAGATTGAGCCAGCCGTCGGACAGCTTCCTCTATCAGCGGGTTTGTGAAAGCCTTCGCCAAATGCCAATGATGGTGGAAGCTAGCCCCGGGCGCCACTCTGGCGAGGTTGATGTATCGTGGACGTGCTTGGAGGGCGATCTTATTTCTAGATTTTGCCGATTGGAACCAACATGCCGAGTAACTCTTCATCGTGAGAGCACATGCTCGACGAGGAGAGGTGATCTCCTAGCTCCGGGTAAGTGAGCCCCTCTCTTTGATTTGTCCTAAAGGCTCTTTGTAGCATAGTAAAAGATAAAAAGCTAAGTTAATTGTAGCCTATCCTGGCACGCCATCATCGCAGACCGGTCGGGCAATCCAAGATATACGAATTGCCGTTGGCACGTGTGGCTGCCCGGAACAAGTTGTATCGCAGATGGATTGCAACGCAACGTTCGCAAGGCTGAACCATGAGGAAGAGTACTTCCCCATGATCTCACGCAACGAACCCCAGGCATTCTTTGGCATGGCTCCGGCGGCTGTGCGTCCCACAGGCACCACACATATCCAATCCTCACCAGCTGCTATGGATACACCACCAATGCACCAACATGATTTGCAGGATGATTTCGATGCAGGCTACGAAGATATTTACGATACTCCTTCCGATAGTGATAGCGACTTCATTGATGTTGATGTCGATATGCTTCATGCGAGCCCCTCAACCCAAGCTCCAGCAGCTAGAACTAGGGGAAATCCAAGCAAACGCGGTGCCAGTGCCCGGTCAAGAACCCTACCATCTACAAACCCGCCCCAGGTAAGAGCCAATTCCCTAACTAGCATCTAACGTTTATGGTAATAATCCATGTTGATTCCCAGGCTCACAACAACCAGTTCCAACCGGTTGAGGACATAATCAAACGTTTAGATGGGGATATTCATACGCTGAGGGATGAAGTATCCCGATTGAGAGTAAGTTTGCATACGAACTTGAAATTCATGGATATGCAATCTGATATTCCCAAGCAAAACGCAACATTAAAGGCGCACCTCGAAAGCAAAGCTCAGGGTAATGCTAAAGCCAACAAGGAACAATTGGCCGCAAAGGAGTTTGAGCTGCAGACAGCACGAGCTGAAACGCAAGAGCAGCGGAAAATCGTCGATCACATCAGAGCAGCACTCTGCAACAAAGAAGTGGAAATCGAGGAGCTGAAGAAAGCGATCAAGACCCTCGAGGACGCGAACCAGAATACAAAAGCCGAGATCAAAGCCTTACGCGTCCTTGCCCATAACCTGAAGAATGAAAATGAAAAACTTCTTAACGAACTTCAACTCGCCGATGCCACGTGGGACAAGCTAGCCCGCGAGGCAGCGGAGCAAGTGTCAAAGAGAAACAAGCGCGCCAGAGAGGAAACCACCCCACCGGCGACAAAGCGCTTCAGGCCGGTGACCACGGCCGCGGAGGGAGTCAAGGGCGAAGGTGGCACAGCTAGCATTCCGCCCCCCAAATGAAGGGAAAAAAAAAAACTACCTCATCAGGGTAAGGAGGAAAGTGTTTTTGCCTTTCTCCTTCATCTTTTTTTTTTTTAGCTACAGGTGTGAAGAAAATAGGTAGGTGAAGGAGCTTCGCTCGTGGGTTGGTGAGCTGGGGGGGGGGGGGGGGGGGGGGGGGCGGGGGGGGGGGGTGGCACGGGTTAACCCAACTTCTACGTTCGTTATACAACAGAATAGCATACGCTGGTCATGAGGGGGAGGCGGTGTGCTCTAGATGGAGACTGCAAGCAAAAGGGGGAGGGAGAGAGTGTCTATCCAAATTTCAATAGTAATTATGTCTGAGCGAACGATAACTTGGCAACGTAACCCACCACTAACAACTCGAAACAACCTCTCTCTACCCTCCCACCACCCGCCGACCCAGCTAATTCCCGTTGCCCTGCAACAGCCCAAAAAATAAAAAAATAAAAAAATATTTGGTGTCAGCCTGCCTCACGCTCTTTCCTGCTGCTACCTTGTAGGCTTATTTCTATTTCTATTGTTTTTTTTTTTTTTTTGAGAGCGGAGGGGGGATGGGGGGTATTAAGGTCTTACCCCCACCGCAGGTAGGTTATTGAGTTAGAAGCGAAAAAGAAAAAAAAAAAAAAAAAAAAAACACCGTTGAATAAATATTTTCAACGTTGGTGAAATTGTGGTGGTGGTGGTGACACAAAGAAAAATATAGGAGGAGGAGGAGGAGGAGGTAGCTAAATTAATTCTATTGCCTTTCTTCTTCTTCTTCTTCTTTTCTTTTCTTCTTCTTTTATTTTTTGTCCCGCCCCCGCCTTGGGATCGATCGATTTTTATCTTAGGCGTTGCGGCGCGAGAGCGAAAGAAAAAAAAAAAAAAAAAAAAAAAAAAAAAAATCTCGCACACACCCACACACACACACACACAGATGAGCCTGTGGATGGTTTTTTTTTTTTTTTTTTTTTTTTTTTTTTTTTGTTTTATTATTTTATTTTTTTTTTCTCTAACTTTTTCCAGCCAGCGCCAAAAGGGGGAATTATTGATCCATCCCCCGGCCGTGCCTGGGGGGGGGGGGGGGGGGGGGGGGGTCTTTTAGATTCAGGGCGTGGGGCTGGGTCTTGGTACATGTACCCGCGGTGGCTGGCTAGTGCTGCGTAAATAGATACGCTGCGGGGTTTGTATGTCTGTTCTTTCTTTCTTTGGTGGTGAGCCGGGTTGGGTCGGAGTTCGTTCTCTATCTATCTACTCTTGGTGGTGGTGTGGTGGTGTTGGGCTTTTTAGGTTGGTGTGGTTTGGTGTTTGTGGTTGCTTGTTTGGTTCTACTATTATGGGAAATGGAATATGGGTGATATTGCCAAAATGTGAATGAAGATTAGGGGCGGGAACTGGTGATAAGAACAAAACAAAAAAGCCCACCAAAATAACCTACCTACCTTTCAGTTTAGCCTTATCCAGTTCCGCGTCTACAGTATTGAGGGTAAAAAGGAAAGAAACACGTGATGGTAGGTTGATAGAAACCCCCCCCCCCCCCAACCTAAGCGAATTGTCGAGAAGGATTTCTAGTCGCCCATTTTCCACTATATATCACGCAATTAGGCCCGCCGCCACCGCTTCTGGCGCCCCCGCACTGTTGCAGGTGCTGGTTTCGAAGTCTGTTTGGTTGCATAGCTATCTGGAGGAGAGCTGTTGCATACTTCTGTGAATATGCGGACCAACTCCTGGCAAGTATTGTACAAAAGTTAGAATAACTATTACATATAATGGGACATAATTGGAGGATAAGTCCGTGGTGCTTTGCGAAAAGGACGATCTCGCCTCGCACACGTCTTCTTCTTCCACCAAGCTGATCCACGGCGGGCTGC
>JAJDFE020000366.1:0-37283 GCA_021527465.2 Geoglossum glabrum | reverse complement strand
ACCCAAGCTGCAGCCGCCTCCACGAGGGAGGCCGTCTGCCATAGGTTCTACTGTGCGCACACCTAGTGCTTCCTACAAATATACATCTCTGCATACACTAGTACGTTCCTGCATACGTATATCTGACCGCTTCGTCGAGTCTAGCTACGTCTAGCCGGCCAGCGTTCCGGTCGGGAAAAAAACACTTGGCCCGGGGAACACCAGCATACCTTGCCTTCGTGTCTGTTTCTGCCGTTGACGCCTTGGAGAGTGCGATTCCAATATTGACTGTTGGAGGTATAACAGTAACGACAGACTTGAATCTTACTGCGAGGCAAGGCCTCTACATATCAGCAGCGCAAAGCGCTGCTTAGAACGAGAATAAGGGTCGGAAACTAGAAGACCCGAAGTATGAGACGTGTGGCGGTCTTATGAGACCGCCATATCAATGCCGCACATCGCCGAAACTTCAACATTGACCTCCCACCTTCCTTTCGTGGGGTAAACCCCGTCTCCCACGTCTCCCTATTGGAGAAGTGTCATAAAGATACTATTCCTGGCCTAATCTATAGAGCCACCGCCGCACCATTAGTCATTGGTGCGGGACGGAGACCAATTACTTTGGTTGAAGGAATACTAGACAGCAGAGAGTTCGACATCGGGGAAATTGCAATATCTACTGCGTTTTGACAAGGTAACTACGGGTAGAATGAAATAGATTGCTATGTACAGCGAGCGTGTTGCTTGTAAGTAGAAGGAGAAGGAGGGAAATTTTTCGTTGATCGCGAGGGCGCTAAGCTGATTGAATAGTAGCTAGTACTAATTGGCTTGTCCCTGTTCAGCGCTGCAATCCAACAGTTTATTAGTGACTGAGCGTACCGATCCGGTGTGTCGGCTTGCTCTCGAGGTCATTCCTCGAAGCCGTATTGAGGATTTCTGCGTCATCCCCCTTAACAATGTTTTAGAAACGAGCAGTCGCAGATGGGGAAGAGTCGGGTAAGTGAGCTGGTTGTGTCTGTATACTGTTGCTGTTGCTGTTGGGCCCTTCGCCATGTCGCATTTCTGTGATGTGACTAAGTAATTCCCACATAAGCCGCGGCAGCTCAGCCATGCACCCCTCTGCTTCACGAAAGGGGCACTGAATCCTCATATCCGAGAAAACTTGTTTCATCGGATCCTTGATTTTCGAGAAAGCTCCGCAAGTGGAGAGTGGTTCCATCGCACGCAGCATTCGTGTCTGAGGATCGTCGTCGGGGTAGTTGAGGGGTAAGGAAATTGCAAGTGGCAAACCAGGCGGTTGGGGGAGGGGGTTTCGATCGAGAGGACAAGTAGGTGAGGTCATCAGCGCTTGAATGAGGCATAGGACACAAAAGATATGCCCGCAGGGCGTCACCACAGGGCAGCAAAGTAGACCGAGGCAGATAGGGCAGTAATGGCGTGAGTCGACCGGAGTTGCAAGAGTGCATCGGCGGAGAGAATAGGTTCGGGCGATTGGGCTGTGTTGGGCACGAGATATGCGGCGATACCAGGCTCTACGACCCTCAAACGTTGTGATCGCTGGCGGGCTGATCGGAAACATTTTGTAATCGAGTTATTGTTATTGAGGCAGGTGAGGCTCGAATCTGTTAGGGGGGTGAGTCGGTTCAAATAGTAGCAAGTGAAGTTCGGCTCTGGTGTTTGGGTGGGCCGGTTTCGGTGTCGTCGGGCCAAGCAAGCCAGTCTGTGCAGAGGAGACCAGTGTCGTGGTTTAGTCCGGTTTCGAAGGAAAAGTCTAGCTAGCCCTAAGGGGCTATACTCTGCCGAAAAAGGCCTGAGCGGGTCGGCTCTACGGTTGCGATTGCCCTAAGGATATCGACCATGCACAATGCAGTAGACTGCGGCTCGCGCGGAATTCCCATATCTAGGTCGATCATGCGCTTGTCGCCTGGGCCGACCAGGTCGTAATCGGCTCTCTCTGTGTAGATCATGCGTGATGCCCCATATCTAGTGGCTGGGAGTCTAAGATTGCTAGGCTTACGAAGTGCTCTGAGATATATTGGACCAGTTGAACTGTAGCTTCCTCACAACGGGTATTGGCAGGACGCAGAGAATTAGGTCGGTAAGGATGCTAATCGATTCGTTGGCGGTGATGAAAGGGAGGATCCCGATGCAGCTCTCATGAGTAGTATCGTTCCAGAAATTATCGATTAATTGACGCGCGCTGCATGACACGCGCTGAGGAGGGGATCCTGTTGGATTTAGACGGTCGCAGCGATGTAGATGGGTCTAATTGACATGAAGATGGTGAAGAAGAAGACAGAGGGAGAAGAGATCTCGCAGCTATCTGGCTCGCAAGATAGGGGTAGCGCCCTATTCCAACAGATCCTTACACTGGCGATTCCTATCATCCCCGATCGCCTTGATCTCAATTTTCCTTCAGCCCATGGCAACAGAAAGTCAGCCGCACGGAAGAGGTGACTCAGGGCTTTACCTGTTGGAATTGGGGCGCTGCCCCTATCCTGGAAGCGTGTTGCTGCCAAGGCGGCAGCCACATAGCTGCGAGAACCCTCCTTCCTCCGTCTTCCTTTCACCATCCTCATGTCAATTAGACCTATCTACATTGCTGCGACCATCTAATTCCAACATTACTGTAGGAAGCACTAGGCGTGCGCACGATGGAACCTGTAGCAGACGGCCTCCCTTATGGAGGCGGCTGCGGTGTTTTGTTCAGTGATGATTCTCTATTCTCTAAGGGCTACGGGCTATCTAAACGCTGTGTGGGCCACGTGACTATGAGTCACTCGCCGCTGGTCGCAGTCACAGCACTCCCGCGACCGTAGCTATTCCAACAATTACCCATTGGTGCTGTTGGTGGTATACGATTATGTTGTAATAGAAGATAGAATTGATGGTATTCTCGCTACGTAAGTAAGAAGGAGACGCGGCCAAAGGACGCGGAGGAAAACTTTTCGCCCGCTAGCGTTTGGAGCTAGCCAAATAGGAGCCATGTAAATTGGTTGTTCTCCATTTGCCGCTACAAAAGAAGCCTCGGGTAGCCCCGCGATACACGATATTCCAACAATTGAGATTGCACAGGCACGAGAGTTGGCGGTCCCAAACGCAACCCAAACGCAACCTGGGTCAGCAAATAGGAGCCAACCAAACTAAGATGCCTCTATTATGCGATCGAGAATCTTGACGGGCGAATGTCTTTGTCTTGCGAGTAGTATCTCGTCGATTAGAACTTATCTTGTATCACGCAATCTATTGTCTACTTCAATTCTCAACACCAATCGACAGTTTGAAGATCAAAGTTGATATGAAAGCGGACTCACCTTCACTATCAACTCGCCACTCGAGCAGAGACAAAGCTCCCAGCCGGAAAGCTCAATCGCAGCAACGGCAAGACTTCGAGGGGGGGATGGTCAAGAAGGCCAAAACAGCGTGGAAGGAAGGAAAAGAGTTTGCAAAGGTGGGGAAAGTCTGTCACGGTTGGGGGTTCACGTGACGCACAATCGTGGCAACCTTGATAGATTTTTTTCCTAGTTACAACTCACAACAGAATCATCTTTCTACTCCGAAGTACAGTCCTTCTTCTGCCACTGTTGCCTCTCGCTCCGCAATAAAGTCAAACGTGTGAGTGGCGATGACAACTCAGAAGATGCGATGCAAGAGTCTGGGGTGAATCTCACTATAACAAGCAGTAGTAGTAGCCAGTCAAGTCCCGAAAAGCTTCAATTACTTACCTCCTGATATCTCTTTCATCTTGTGTGTGTGTGTGTGTGTGTGTGTGTAAGTGGTGAGTGTGGTGGTGCAACGGTCAAAATTTGACTGGAGTTGGCTGTCCGGAGTCAAAACCATCACTTTAACTTAACATTGCCTCGTCTGTGTGCTTGGGGTTGTCGGACTCCGTCACCACCGTGGGGGCGCTGTCACGTATCGGATACCTCGATTCAGCCGGCAAACAATAGCTTGTATTGCCAAAGATGCTCATTTATGTTGATTGGCGATGGTCAGTGTCGCCTCATGGCTAGAGCGACACCTAGCCAGCTGAGCGCGAGCACGCTAGTGCTCGTGAGCAGCTGAGGTGAGTCTGTCGCCTCAACACCATGACGCACCATGGTGGCGATGCTCACGGAGCGACCGAGGAAGAGTCTCGACAATGCTGCAGCGCAGCATTGTCGAGTGTATATAACCAGGCCTTATGCCCGAGCAATCTCTATCATCAAGCAAGATTTTCATTATGTCTGTCGTCTATCTACCATCGTGCCTCTCAATCCCGATCGTCTTCCAACAATTTATAAAGATAGGAATGCGAAAAGCAAAAAAGCGACCTACTGATAGTGAGTAAAACCCTTGTTAGGGAGTGGGGTTGGCCGGGGAACTAGTCTAGAGCGAGGGGTGGCCATGTGGTGAGGGTGGCCATGTGGTGATAGGCGAAATTGTATGGGAAAACCAACTTTTTGCAAAATTGGCACGACCCACTGCACTTCATAATAAGACTGATGGACCATGGCCCATGAGAGTGATATCAAGTGTGCGATGCCTGATTACATTAAAGTTAAAAAAATTGTGGTAGGATGTTACTATCATATAGATAAGCAATGGCTCATTTCTCTATACAAAATCGCTAGTAAAATTTGTATGGAAAATTGGCGGAGTCAAAATATTGGTGTAATAAAGCTACCATATCTTAAAAATGCAGATTCGGGAGGCCCACCCCATTTGATAAGTCTAGGAAACTGTAATTACTGGTTCCCGCACAAGTGCATCTGGTTGTGTAGGTGTTGTGCGTTCTGTGGAAAGTTGGTTTTCCCATACAATTTCGCCTATCACCACATGGCCACCCTCACCACATGGCCACCCCTCGCTCTACCTTCTTCCAAACTAATCGCTCTTATTCTTCGGCCCGCGCCTCGGATAGCCCGCAGGCAGGGTAGCAGTCGGGCTCCCGCCCGGGGGCGCGGGGGAGGAGAGGGAGGGGCCGGTGGGATTCTGGGAGGCCCGGACAGGCGCAGGCGGGCTCCCGCCCGGGGGCATGGGGGAGGAAAGGGAGGGGCCGGTGGGATTCTGGAGGGCCCGGAGAAGTGAACATGCGTCCCTATAAGCTATCATTAGTGGGAACGAGCGGCTGGAGTATGGGAAGTACCCTTACAACGTGAGATGGGGGCTGATGCTTGGCAGCCTAGGGGGGGGAGGTGTTGGTGGTGACGGCGGGCGAGGTGCTGGTGGCGGCGGACGAGCTGGTGGGGGATTGTCGGTGGTTGGTAGAGGGGGCGGCGGACGAGGAGACGGTGGCGGCGGAGGAGGTGGCGGGGGTCTGTTGGAGGCGGTCGGTGGTACGGGGGAGGTTCGCAGTCGAAGGGAGCGCCGCGTATTCATTGAGCGTAGTCGCGGCCTCTCGCAGTACGATAGCTGCCTCTTTCTCTCTCGTTGCCCGCCACGCAATCCAGAGCTGCGCGAACACAGCGAGGCAGCCGAGAAAGGCCACCACCAACCTCGGAATCCACGACGCAAGCTGGATGGGGTGTTGGTGCTCCCCAAACGCCGGGGGGGCTGTTGGTATTGGTGCCATGATGCTTTTCGGGCGTCACTGTGTTGCCGTGGTCGTCGTTGCGTGGTCGTGGTCGTGCTGTTGTGGTTGTGTGGTCGTAGTCGTGTGGTCGTGGAGGTGTGGTCGTGTAGTCGGCCGTTCCTGCCGGTTTTGGACCGGGCCCCGCACAACGCACAAAGTAACGTAAGAGTGTCCGTAGATACCATAATAGCAATAACAGTAAAGCAAAATAGAGAATCCGAATCTTAAACCGCCCCCATACGAGGCGCTTCGCCAGGTTACAGGCATTCCGGAGGTGGGTTATCGAGCAGCCTGAAGATGGATGCAGGGCTATCGGCGAGTTTATCCTTGGCCGAACGCAAGTCTTCACCGGCGGTATGGGCGTAATCAGGCCCAGAGATGGATGGATAGAGGGACATGGCGATTACTTGCCAGCTGTAGAGTTGCGATGTAGTTGAGATGGAGTTGGATCGTGTTGAAATATGATGGTTGCAGCGATCTAGATAGGTCTAATTGACATGCGGATGATGAAGAGAAGACGGAGGGAGAAGAGTTCTCGCGGCTATGTGGCTGCCGCCTTGGCAGCGACACGCTGCCAAGATAGGGGCATCGCCCCAATTCCAACAGATCGGAAGTGCTTCTTAGACGGCTGAGTCACCTGACATGCCAAGAATCGTTCTTGGCTGGCCATCTGTATGCGCCCACGCGAGCCTCCAACGCTCATTCCATTCCGCTGCCTCTCCTCGCAACAAACGCTGGATCTGCGCGTTGTACTCACATGGCGGAATAGTATTGGTTGTTTTTGTGAGTCGGCGGGCGCAATAACTGTTGAGAATTGGGTTCGGAATAGACTTGGAAATAAATGGGCTCGCTCGCGGTAGCTTATGGCGATGGGCGATGCTTGATCTGCGGCTCCTTAACGATGCGTACGTAAGCATTCTTGGGTGGCGCATCCTAATCCGGCAAAGTCAACACTTTGCTTTGCCCCAGCACCACCGTCAAATGGACACTGTTGAATTGAGTGGATTCCGGCTCAGCTGCCAACCCTATTCTCGGTGTCGCACCAGCGGCGCCACAGGTCCATCGATCAACGAGGGATAGGGCCCTATCCGCCGCCGCAAGAATGCATCCGCGAGAGCATTGGCGCAAGGATGCAACTCCTTGCGATCCGATCGCAACTCCGTGACCAGCATTCCAGCTGGGTGTTCAACACACGGAGGTTCCATTGCGATCTTGTTTTTATTGCGTTCCTTTGGTTATTGCATTCTTACTCTTATACTTTTCGCAAGAATGCCGACATCGCTAGGAATGCTCGGATATTGGGCTATTGTATTTCCGAGCATTCCTGGCATGCTGCGCCTACGAACGCAGCATTGCTGCCGCTGCGAGGCAGCTCATTGAGGCCACGAGCATAAGTAGCTCTGTTAGTTCCATGTAGTTCAGCAGAAGCCTCAATACAATTCGTTTCTACTTCTCACATCCGCCTGGATTGCCATCACCATACTTCAACAGGCACCAACCAACAATTCTGCTGCGCACGCTGCGGTGTCTCGTAGATAGACCCTGCCGCTCGGGTATGACAGCCATGCTGGGTCTGTAAGTCTGTTGGATACGTCGTGGTTACCCACTATCTACATTGGATGGCGATGGTGTGTTGATGATCGTCGTCTGGACCGTGAGGCTGCAGGCCGCTACGGGAGCCCGAGCATCCCAATGCGAAACCAGTAACGTTAATGCTCGTACGTAGGTGAGAACGAATTGAATTATACGTGTCTATCTGCTCTGTATGTTCGAGATCTCATGTACTAGTGACGCATCTAACAGACCTACATTGCCTCCGCTCAAATCCGCGTTCCGTCGCGATTATATCGGCTCAAATCTAGATGGTTTTCTAGGCACTCTATAATCTCTACGTGCTTGTGAATGCCCGCCACAAGCAGCGGGGTCATTCCCCACTGGTCGGGGGGGTTGGCGTCAATGCCCTCTGCGCGCAGCAGCCGCTCTACAATGGCCGTGCATCCATCCCTTGCAGCCATCCACAGCGGCGTTCGGCCATTGCGGTCCCTGGAGTTGACATCGATCCCCTCTACACACAACAGCAGGTCCACAATAGCTTCACGATTGTTCCCGACAGCCAAAGACAACGGCGTGTTGCCCCACCTATCCCTGGAGTTAGCGTCGATGTCCCCTACATCCAGTAGCAGCTTCACGACTTCCTTATGTCCATTCGAGGCAGAGATCGACAGCGGCGTCTCGCCCCAATTGTGCTTGATGGTGGCGTCGGCGCCATTCCCTAGCAGTAGCTTTACAATGTCCTGGTTCCCGCATCTGGCAGCAATCCACAGCGGCGTCTCGTCGTCATCGTCCTTGGAGTTGACGTCGATGTCACCCACATGCAGCAGCAGCCCCACAATATCCTCATGCCTGTACCACACAGCCAGAGACAGCGGCGTCATGCCACACTTATCCTTGGAGTTGGCATCCACGCCCTTCACACACAGTAGCCGCTCCGCGATGGCCTTATGCCCGTAACGGCAAGCCTCCGCCAGCGGCGTCCAGCCCCAATGGTCCTTCAAGTCGGCGTCGACGCCCTGCGCGCGTGGCAGCAGCAGTTCCACAATGTCCTCATGCTTCATCTGCACAGCCAAAAATAGTGGCGTCCGGTTCCACTTGTCCTTGGGGTAGGCGTCGATGCCCTCCACATCCAGCAGTTTCCTCACAATACCTTCATGCCCGCTGTAGGCAGCCAAATGTAGCGGCGTCCAGCCACACTCGTCCTTGGAGTTGGCGTCGACATCCTGCACATCTAGCAACAGCTCCACAATGTCTTCATGCTTGCCCTCGACAGCCAAGAATAGCGGCGTCTTGTAGTCGCGGTCCATAGAGTTGACGTTGATGCCCGGCACAACCAGCAGCAGCTCCACAATAACTTTATGCCCGCTCCCAGCAGCCAGAGATAACGGCGTCCGGTCCCACTCGTCCTTGGAGTTGGCGTCGGTGCCCTCCATACCCAGCAGACGCATCACAATAGCGTCATCTCCGCTGTGGGCAGCCAAATGCAATGGTGTGCAGCCATTGATGTACTTGGAGCTGACGCCGATTCCGCCTGTACCAAGCAGTCTCCCGATATCTTCCTCGGATCCACTCTCTGCCGCAAAGCGCAACTCCTCAGCCGCGACGCGCGAGTCCATGTCTATTGATTGTACTGTGCAGCTCGATAAGTTGTTGACCGCGAAGACCGATGGATATAGAGGAAACTTGTAATGTGTGGCTCGACAGGTTGACGACCGCAAAGATCGATGGATATAAAAGAAACTTGCAACTGATTTTCGATATTCTGCCTCCTGGTTTATACGCGTTAGTGAGTTGCTCCGGCAGCACCGGAGCAGCGCCTCTAGTAGCGCTTCTAGTAGCGCTTCTAGTAGTGCTGTGTTTCATGTTAGCGCTCCACATTTGATATTGTTGTAATCTGCCTCGCCGCGGCGGCGGCATTGTAACCGATTCATAGTGGAAGGGGTTTATATCCTACACAATGAAAGGGTTACAATGCCTGTCCTACACACCTGTCCTCCTTGAATCTGCGTGAATGTTGGCCCAATGAACAGCGCGCTCGGATTCACAGAGTTTGCCGCGTGGCGGGGATGTGTTCACACTGCGGAACAGTTTGGTTTTTTCCGAGCCGGAGGGCGCAACAATCAATTTATTCTGCTGCGCATGCTGCGATGCCTTGTAGACCCCCTCGTTCAAAGGAAACGGTTATGGCAGCCACGCTGGGCCCGCAAACCTGTTGGAACATTGTGGTTATCCACTATATTTGTTGAAATCTTAGCGCACAGCAGCGGGGGATGGATGGTATGTGGGGTGATTCTATGTAGCAAAGAATGATATGTCTTCAACTGATTGTCTGGCATTAATTGCACTGGGTTCTGACCGTCTTAAATGCTCGGAATGGCCTGCAGGAGGCCTCCAGCCCATTGCTAACTGAAACGACGCAATGCTCGGTGTGCCCGAGAGGTCATGGTGGTTGCCATCGCCATAATTACTGTGGCGCTTGGCGTAACCCCGCGATCACTATTCAACAATATTGGATACTGTTGGAATACCATCGCGGCCGCAGGAGCCATAGCATGGTATGGTGAGGGCACGCGGCCGCGGGCTCTCGCGGGCTCGCGTGCTTGTCACATGACCCACAATGGGTGCTTCCTATTTGTATGTAGCGCACGGAGTCCATAGAGAATCGTACCAAGTAATCACCATCGTACATACCTTTCATTGCGCGCGATAACCTAGTGTTTCCTACAGATACAGATAGTGTGTGGTGGCAATCGTTGCCAGGGCCGTGAGGCTCGGGCCGCTACGGGAGCCCGAGCACGTAAATGCGCCACCAATATATGTAGACGACTAGCACCACCAATAGAGGGTAAACTTCATTCAATTCGCTCTGATCTACACGCGAGCATAGTCTAACAAAACCCCAGGTCATTAGGACACCAACCATACGACATACGCTGCTTGCAGACGCATATCCACCGATTCACGCCGACAGAACAGAAACCTCATTTTCACCCTCTTCGCCCTCGCGCTCGTTGTCGTCACCCTCGCGCTCCCAGCCCGCCAGCAGAATATTAAAGATCAGGCAGAATACAATAGGTTTGATTTTGGATTCGTGCAAATTCTAGCTAGACTACTACGAGGCGAACAAGGGGTCGGACTGTTGGGGAATTGTAGATAGAATTTGTTTTCGCCTTCAACTATATAAAGAGAGAACGAGGTAACGCTGCAGGAAACTTGGTAGAAAAGAAAAAGAAAAAAAAGAAGCTTTTCTGCCCGCTGGCGATTCGAGCTAGGCAAATAAATAGTCTAGGGGACACACAATTTAGCTAGCTGATACACGATATTTCCAACATCAACCACCATCCCGCTTTCGATCCCGGGCGGCAATCTTAGCACATTCCCGCTCCGTTTCTTTCGTCCAACGCTCAGCACATTCTCGCTCGTGTTTGACTTGTTCTATCAGCCGATCAGTTGCTTCGATCCAGCGTTCGGCCAGTTGCATCTGATGGAACATTGCGCTGTACTCGGCAGAGGGTATGACGGAATGCAAGTCGTCGTCGTGCACGCCCATCTCCTCCACCCGCTTTCGATCTCGGGCGGCAATCTCAGCACATTGGCGTTCTGTTTCTTGCATCCGGCGTTCAGCTAGTTCGCTCTCGTGCTTGGCTTCTTCCACCTGCATCTCAGCCAATTGGATCCAACGCTCGGCCAGTTGCATCTCGTAGAACATCTTGTTGTACTCGCGAGAGGGCATGATGACGAAATGCACGAGGAGAGGGCTGGCTGTTGAAAAGGCAAAAAGTTTCTAACAGCGCTGGGGATGGGCTTTTCAATATAGATGGCAAGGAAAGAAAGTTCTGGTTTGCGTGGTGCTGCAGCCCGGACTTATGTAGTTCGTTGTGACGCCGGCATATGTTTTGACGTTGGCACTGCAACCAGCTCACATGTCAACACCAGCGAAAAGTGACGTGTGTCGCACTCAAGCTCCTCTTCTCAGTACAGTGTTTATCGTTTTTACCTGTCTTAAATTTTCTGGCCTTTGTCGGGCTTACCGGCTTCACTGTAGTTCGGTTGCTGGTTAAACTGGATGCGTGTTTGTTCCGGGCTCTGGGCAGCGTATGGGGGGGTTCAGGTAGCGATATGTGTTGGAAGTTGTTGGAGGTCGCGGCGAACTCTGGTTTCTTTCGTGGCGGCAAATTGGGGCCACCAGAATTGGACTGCCCCTCAATTCCTACTAGATACTGTGGGCCGGGGATAAGGGTCTGCCCTAAGCGTGTTTGCCGAGTCGCGAGATCGGAGTTAATGGCTCTCACGTGTATATAAACCCACTTTGCCACCCGTAGAATCAAGCAAGCTACACCTCCGCAACTGACCCCACGAATAGCCTTCTCAATACTTAATTCTATACACATTTCCTATCACCGACTTCAAACAATATAGACCCCGTTCGAAGGAAACTGTTACGGCAGCCTGCTGCTCGCGCATTTCATAGCTTCATAAAGAATTGAAAGAAGGTAATTGCCTCGTGTGGGTTTTTAGCCGAAACGGCGATAACAAGGTTGCAGTGAAAGGGAAAATCGGTTGCAAGTTTCTTTGTCTTGTGGACCGGGAATGGGGACTGGTAAACCCGAAACTCGCAGACCTAAGGAAGACAGATGTTTATAAACACCCTCTCGCCCATAGATAGAATAAACTATCCACGACCGCCAAAACTGTCGTCAAGAAATGGCTCCATCGTCCATCTTCACGTTCAATCTTTCAACTCCAGAAGTCATCACACCAAGACTGGATTTGGAGTTGGCTATGAAGTTGGTGGATGATAGACTGCACTTGGCGGCTCAGAGTGGGCGCCAAGAAGAGGTTGAGCGTCTGCTGCGTGTGGAGGGCGTCGACGCCAACTCAAGTGACGGTTGGGGCAGGACACCGCTGTCGTTTGCTGCCGAGCACGGGCATGAAGCCGTTGTTAATCTGCTGCTGCGTGTGGAGGGCATCGACGTCAACCACGGGAACTACACCGGGACACCGTTGACGTGGGCTATGAGGAACGGGCATGAGACTATTGTAACACTGTTATTAGGTGTGGAGGGCATCGACGTTAACTCCGAGTTAGATGACGGGATGCCGCTGATATGGGCTGCCGAGGGAGGGCACGAGGCAATTGTAAGGCGGCTGCTAGATGTGCATGGCATGGACGCCAACTACAAAGATCGCAGCGACCGGACGCCGCTGTCGTATGCGTCCGGGGCCGGGCAGGAGGCCATTGTGAATCTGCTACTGGGTGTGGAGGGCGTCGACGTCAACTCCGCGGACTGGGAGAGCCGGACGGCGCTGCTTTGGGCTACAGAAAACAGGCATGAAGCCATTGTGACGCGGCTCCTGGGTGTGGAGGGCATCGAAGTCAACTCCGTGGACAGGTATGGCGATACTCCGTTGTTTTGGGCTAGCAAGAACGAGCATGAGACCATCGTTGCCCTACTGGCGGGTGTGGAGGGCATCGACCCCAACTCGAGGAACAGCAATGGACAGACGCCGCTGGGGATTGCTGTTCAAAACGAATATGTGGGCATTATAGATCTACTGCTGGGTGTGAAGGGCATCGACATCAACTGCAAGGACGAGCGGGGAAGGACACCGCTGTGGATTGCTGCCCGACGCGGGAATGAGGCCTTTGTAACGCGGCTGCTGGGTATGGAGGGTGTCGACGTGAATTCCAAGGACGACTCTGACCAGACGCCGCTAGCGGCGGCTGCCAAGGGCGAGCATAAAACCATTATGGAGCTGCTGCTAGGTGTGAAGGGCATCGATGTGAACTCCAGCAACCTAACACCACTATCGTTGGCTGCCCGAGGCGGGCATGAAGCCATTGTGAAGTTGCTGTTAGGTGTGTGGGGCATCGACGCCAACTCGAAGAGCAAGCGTGGCGAGACGCCACTGTTTTTCGCTGCCCAGGGCGGGCATGAAGCCATTGTAAAGCTGCTGTTGGGTATGAAGGGCATCGACTTCAACTCCAAGACCATGTATAGCGAAACGCCACTGATGGTTGCTTCCAGCGGGGGGCATGAGACCATTGTGAAGCTGCTGTTAAATATGGGGGGTATCGACGTCAACGTCAAGGAAGAAGGTGATGGCAAGGCGGCACTGGGGTGGGCTGCCCGGGGCGGACATGAGAACATTGTAAAGCTGCTGCTGGATGTGCCGGGCATCGAAGTCAACAGCCCGGACGAGTGTGGCCAAACGCCGCTAATGAACGCCGCTGAAAGCGGGCGTAGTGCTCCCATAAAGCTGCTGCTGAATGTGGATGGCGTCCGCGCCAGTTCCAAGGACAAGGACAAGAGGGGCTGGACGGCGTTGGCGTTGGGCGTCAGAAGCAGTAATGAGGACGCTGTAAAGCTGCTGCTGGGCATGCCGGGCGTTGACGTCAATTCCAAGAATGACCGTGGCCAGACCCCGCTGAGGATTGTTGCCAACCGTGGGTTTGTGGGCATTGCAAAGCTGCTGCTGGGTGCGCCGGGCATTGACGTCAACTCCAAGGACAACAAAAACAAGACGCCACTGTTCGCCGCGGCGAGGGATGGGTGTGAAGACATTGTAGCGTTGTTGCTGGGCATGGAGGGCATTGACGTCAACTGTGGTGACTGGCGCTGCCAGACGCCACTGACGGTGGCTGTCAAGGTCGGACATGAAGCCGTTGTGAAGCTGCTGCTAGGTGTGGAGGGCATCAATGTCAGCACTAGCCACCGGCCATCATTGTCATCGGCTCTCTTCAGCACGAAAGAAGGCATTGTGAAGCTGGTGCTAGGAGTGGAGGGCGCCGAAGCCAATACCGAGAAAATCCTTGCCGATATGAGACTGCTCTTCGCTGCCCGGGAAGGGGACGAGGCCGCTGCGAATTACCTGCTACGTACAAGGGACATCTACGTCTACCCCGGGGACACGTGGGGCTGGACACCACTGATGTTCGCGACCGCGTGCGGACATGAAGCTATCGTAAAGCTGCTGTTGGGGGTGGGGGGCGTCGATGTTAACTATAAGGAGGTGGATGGTAGGACGCCGCTGGGGTGGGCTGCTGGGCATGGAGATGAGAGCATGGTAAAGTTGCTACTGGGCGTGCCGGGTATCGACGTCAACACCATGGACAACAACGGCCAGACTCCGCTTTCACTGGGCTTCAGGTACGGACATCAGGACATTGTGAGGCTGCTGGAAGATCACCTCGCCGCTTAGGTCTCGTAGGCAGAATTCGTTGCTGAGTAAGATCAGTCGAGAAAATTCTCCGGGCCCTCGGGTACAGAGCTCTAATTGTGGCTACGCCGTGACTGCTATCTACAAAATCCCATGTGAGCCCCAACAAATCCACCACCCTCGTTCATCCAGAGCACACCCGGAAACGCTGCAAGCCCAATGATCTACTTTCGCTGTCTAGATCAAAAAACAGTTATGTGCACGACCTGGCGGGGCATTTGAATTGTAGATAAAAACCCTTCTTCGCATTAGCTTCTTGCAAAAAAGAGACAAACAAGGTGATGACGAGCGGCCCGGAACTTGGTAAGAAAAAAAAAAAAACCTTTTCCGCCCCCTTGGAGATCCGGGCTACACATGAGTTTACAAGTAAATTTTTTTTTCTGGTTCGTCATATGAAAGTACAAATTCTCAACCATCTTGTCGTCAGCATAACTAGATAACCCCCTGTGATTGCTTTTTCAGTAGAATATTCACGCCACCTGTGCGTCGGAGTGCCGAGCGGGAGGGGCTGGAGCGGCAGGGGGTAATTTTGTTCAAACAGGTTGAGTAGGGGGTATCTAGGTAGTTCGGTAGCTGACATGATGCACTTGGTTGGCATATCATCGAGGGCGAGGAGTCAGCTTCATCTCAGGTGGTTTATCTACTGCGCCCAGGCTCAAAAAAACGGACATTTCATCATCACCCCACCACCACTCCAAGGACAGAAAACGGGGTTTTTTTTTTTTTCAAGTCGTCATGTTGAATGAATCGACTTTTTTTATTTTTTTTTATTTTATATTTTTCTAGCTACTACTAGACACTGCCTGTTTCCTTGCATATAAGGGGGGCAAAAAAAAAAAACAGGAGGGGAGATGTTTGGTCTTTGCAGCAACGCAGATTCGATTGCAGGAGCAGCAGCCCCTATTCGGACTTACCGATAGACCGTCTTACTCTAGGCTGCGGGGAAGACCTCCGGCTCCTATTCTCTGCTCTTCTGTTTTTCGCCACGGGCGGAACCCTCATTCGCGGCATCTCGGTGTTCGCCTTTTTGAGACTGGCGGACTGGGAATTAGTGGTGGCAGCGGCGCGGGGCTGTAAGCAGAGACCAACCTGTTTAGCTTCTTCACATTGATCCTTGACTTGCAAAAATAGACGCCAGGCTTCATCAGCTCGACGTTTGTCGGCTTTGGCTCTTTTACTTCGACGTTCTTCGTTGAGAAGCCGACGCTCAGTTTCTTTGGCTATATGCTTCATTCGCTCGCGATCGCTCCTTTCGATATAGTCGCGGAGGCTATAACACGCAGGTAGAGGAGACATAGCGAAGCGAGCGGCTATAGAAGGAGGGGTAATGGTAATGTATGAAGGTAGGAAGTGAGGAACCGGCAATGGGGTTTTGATGAGGATGATAAGGAAGGTTCTGTTTTTCGTGGTGCTGCAGCTGGATTTTATATAGCTCACTCGCTGTGCTACCAAGTCTCTAGTTCATCATCTTGACATTGGCCATTGGCACCAACACCGGGGCTTGCGGCTTTAGTGTGGCTCTCCTGTTCACCTCACCACGCACTTCACTTTTTAGTTGGTGTTATCTAACATTGTGTGTGCCGGTGGGCAACGCCGGTGCCAAAGTGTTGGAGGTAACATGGTAACGGCAGACTTGATTCTTGCCACGAGGCAATGCCAAACACAATGTCGGTGTCCAAACTGTTGGGGGGGAGTTCACGATATAGGCAGTACGAATATCTAAAGATTGGCAATGGACTTGATTCAATTGTAATTGTTGGAAATTGCATTTTATATTTCAGTCGAGGTGAACTCAGATTCCTTCCGTGGCGACAAATAGATCTAGGGGCCACCAAAATTTGTACTGCCCCTATTTGGCACGCCAGAGCCACTAGCGCGGAAAAGTTTCATCTTCTACATGTAGGCAGCTGCGCCGCCCTATCCTTATTACCCATTTTGAGAGTAATCGACAGGATGGTGGGCGATGCCCACTAACAAACTAACAATGCGTATAAGATTGTGTTGGATACTTCATAAAGACGCCTAGCACCTCAAGTAAATTTAGATAGACACACCCCAACTCTTGTAGGATGCAGCCCCGAATCTCTCTGTAGTCTAGATACAACACCAAGAAGTCTTTTACAGACCTCATCTCAAAGAAAGCCTTCGCTGCACCATGTGGCTAGCGTCATACAGCAGGAGATAAAGGGGTCATTGAATGGAGTAGTACTCCGCGACTCAGTCACGCTAGATAGTGAGGCATGCTGGCTAATCTAAAGATAAAGGAGTGCTATCCGCGGGCACATGCACCTGCGGATATGGCTCTTCTAGTATTAATTCTATTCATATCTATCGATATACATGCATTATCTAACAAACCCCGAGCCCCTTGTTGGGACTATTGGGACCGCCAAGTTACTCACTGCTTACTCCTTGCTCCGTGACCCATGACGACATCACCAATCAGCGATTAGCGACGGTAAAAGCTGTAGCAGGTTGATATAGACCACCCTGTTTAGCCGCGCCTTCTTCAGATCGGAGTCTGGCTTTTTCGGCTCGACGCCCGGCTTCTCCAGCTCGACGCTCGGCTTCTTCAACTCGACACCAGGATTCTTGGGCTCGACGCCTGACTTCTCCAGCTCGACGCCTGACTTCTCCAGCTCGACGCTCGGCTTCTTCAGCTCGACGCTAGGATTCTTCGGCTCGACGCCCGGCCTCTTCAACTCGACGCCCGGCTTCTTCAACTCGACTCCCGGCTTCTCCAGCCAGATCCCTCATTAGTTCGAGGCGGCTCTTCTCGACAGTGTAATTTTGGCTAAAAAGGTTACTCGGGCCAAAAAGGCTATTGTCCCAAGGAAACATGGCGAGACGATTCTTCCCCAAGTAGTCAGGAAGGCTAAAAATGGAATTTTGGTTAAAAAGGTTAGAAGACATGGCGAAGCAAGAGGTTATAGGAGGGGGTGTAATGTATGAAGGCGGGAAGTGAAGATTCGATGGTGAGGTTTTGATGAAGGTAGTAAGGAAGGTTTTATTCTTCGTGGTGCTGCAGCTGGATTTTATATAGCTCGCTGGCTGCGCTGTGAAGCCTCCAGGTCTTTGTTTCGACACTGGCCATTGGCACCAGCGCTAGGGCTTGCGGCTTTATCGTGGGTCTCTTGTTCATCTTTCCGTGCACTTCGCTTGTTAGTTGGCGTTAACATGTGTGCCGATGACAACGCCGGTGTCAAAACAAAGACTAGAGGCTTCATGCCAAAGTGAGATCAAATAGGATGGTTCAATTGTACACGTACAATGTTTGAGGAGACGAGCTGACACACGAAGAGAAAAGCTTTCTGCCTACTAAGAACCCGGGTAAGGTGAATAGGGGCAGTGCAGGTTGGGTGGCTCCTATTTGTGCCACGGAACGAAACTTGAATCCTCCCGCTCGCCCAATTTCCATGCGAACATCCAACACTTTACAGCACAGCCAGCAACCTATATCGAGTCTGGCTGCGGTACCGTGTAAAACAGAACTTCTCTTACCACCTACATCGACTTATCGTCAATTCTTCACTTCCCACCTCCATATTACTTTGTTAGATGCATCGGGTTGATTAACACCTGCGGTATACTTCAGATTAGTCATGAGACTCAATTGCCTATATATATAGTAAGCTTCTCGCCATATAGATAGACAGATCAATCAACTTCATTACCTCCGTCCAACATTACGCTTCTTCCATAGCCTCTTTTTCTTCGCCATGCCTTCTCCCGGCTATCACGCAGCAGTCCCTGGCGCTGAGCCCTTCCGCTCGGAAGATGAAGCTGCCGCCCGTCAAATAGTCGAAGCCGGGCGTCGAGCTGAAAGAGCGGCGTACGAAAAGGTTAGTCCGTCTACATTCCAGAGTTACTACTATTACTAACAAACACCTGCGGGACCATTAGACGAAAGAACTCGAACGTCAGATTGAAGTAGCCGAACGTGAGATGGAAGAAACAAAACGTCAGGCTGCTGAACAGGTTGGTCCGTTTACATTCCAGAGCTACTGCCGCTGCTAACGCTCGCTTGAAGTACCGTCGGATTCAACAAACCCAACGCCAGATCCAAGAGAAAGAACGTCAGATCCAAGAAGCCCAACGCCTGATTCTAGAAACCCAACGACAGCTTCGAGAAACCAATGACGAAGCCACCGATCCGATTGCCGGATTGGCCCCAGGCTGGTATCTGGATAACAGGACCGGACGCTGGATTTTATTGGTTGATGATGGCGACGCGAGCCAGAAAGCAAGGAGTAAGCAAGGAGTAAACTCAGTAGCCGCAACAAGGAGCCCGTAGTTTTTACATAGCCAACCGGGTCGCCCACCTTCTGTAGTAGGAATCCATCGAGTCTATTGTCCATCTACATTGTACCACCTACATCGTGATTCTCGCTTCCCAGGAGATTTTAGTAAACGGAAACCTGACCACGATGAACAAAAGCCGGAGAAATAGTGTTGGAATATCGTGTATCGCGGGCGGTGCGAAGATATCCGAGATTCTTTTGTAGTGGCAAATGGAAGACAGCCAATTTGCGTGGCTCCTATTTGGCTAGCTCGAAACGCTAGCGGGCGAAAAAGTTTTCCTCCGCGTCCTTTGGCCGCGTCTCCTTCCTACTTACATAGTCAATATACAATTGATTCTATTTCTCGCCCCCAACCCTTACTTCTTGCTTCCTTCGTGACCATAGACCGTGAGATGGCCATTTGGCGAGTACTTTCGCTTACCACAAATTTCGGTGGGAGCGACATGTACGGAGGCTCACCCCAAAAGTCATAGGACCCTTAACTGAATAGCAGTTAAGCGAGAGCCTCAACCCAACCCCACCAAAATGCCCGGTCACAAAACAGACATCACCCTCCGTGTGCAAGCCCTTGCACTTCTTGAAGAGGGTATTCCAGTATCTAGAATAATAGAAATCACTTCTTATTCTAAATCCTCAATTTTTCGCATAAAACAAATCGCTTATGAGTGAGGTTATGACCCTACAGTAAGCAAAGAATTCAAATATGAATTTTTTGCCGATACATCCTGCTCAGGCCAGCCAAAAGTGATCATGGCAGAAACTACAACCAAAGTGTTAGAAGAAGCCAGAAAAGACCAGGAAGGAAGAGAAATGACTTCTAGTGAATTGGGATTTAAAGCTAAGGTATCTAGATAGTTGACTCTCCAAATATTACATGCACATAGTCTGGGAAAATTCAAGCTGATATGGAAGCCAGGCTTAATAGCAGAAATGAGAGCAATAAGATATGAATTTACTATGCGACATAAGGACTGGACTCTAAAGGACTGGAAAAACATTATCTGGACCGATGAAACTATTGTTATTTTAGGTCATCATCATGATGCAGTAAGGGTTTGGAGAACTAAGAAAGAACAATATGATCAGACAGTAATCAGATGCCGATGGTAAAAAGCTTCCGAGTTTATGTTTTGGGGAAGTTTTTCTTATGATAAGAAGAGGCTAATGCATATCTGGCAGCCTAAAACTGCTTAAGAATATCAAGTTACTGATAAAGAATTGGAAAATTTGAATAGTATTCATGAACCTGAGTTAAGAACTCAATAGGAAATATCTACTACAATGCAACGATTGAATCTACAGCAAAAAACACCAGACAAAAAACTGGTTTGAAATTTCAATAAGAAAAATAGCAAATTAGTTAGAGAAGCAATAAGTGATAGCATTAATTGGTATCAATATGGAAAAGTTATCCAGTTAAGAGAACTCATTCCATTTGCAAAAGAGTGTGCAAAGGACAAACTCAATACTATTATGCAAGAAGATGGTGCTTCTTCATATAAGCATTTAACTCAAAAGAAACTTTACGACATTTTTCAAGTGCAGCAATTATTGTAACCAGGAAATTTTCTAGATCTCAACATGATTAAGCCAGCTTGGGCATATTTAAAAAGAGTTACCACTAAAAAAGTCCCTCTAAAAATGTGCAAGAAAGCTATTGAAGCATGAATAAAGGCATGGGAAAAGCTTGAATAAAGTAGAATTCAAGCCTGGATCGAGCACATTGTGAATCATCTTGAGGAAGTTAGAAAGTTTGAGGGCAGAAATCACTACTACAAAGGTTAGCGAAGGATTTAACTGGAGTTTAGTAAGGGAGATGCCTAAGTGACAGTCCTATGACTTTTGGAATGAGTCTCTGTATTTTCATAAATCTTTCAATATTTGTAACAGAATCACTACATATTGTGAAACTAAAAATATTGCAGAAATTAGTACAGCTAGTCTATCTAAAAGAACTAGGGTATTTAGAACTAATAATATAAGATTAGTGTTGCAGATATTATTCATATATGAGGTTTTTAAACAAATTTTTATTAGTAAAATTATTAGCTTATCCATGCATCACTAACTCTGTAATAAAATTAAATTTCTACTAAATTAGATTGACAACTACTATAATAGTAGCCTATGATTAAATGCATAGATATACTAAGTATTATTGATATATTATGAATATGGTTTAATCTAACTCATAAGCTTATCATATAACTTGCAACCCTTTGTATGAGCACTGACTGTAATTCTGTTATGAAGTATAATATCAGAGCTGGACTGTTTCAGGGTAGTTAAGTAAGAATATTAAATTCAAGGAGTCGAACTCAACTGCTCTGGAGCTAACTGTTTTGGGGTTGTTAGATAGGAACACTAAACCCAATCAGTTAGGTTCTGGTGCCGACATGTATGTCTGAATACTCACCACTCTTCTGCCATAGCTTACCATGTCAGATAGGCTTTTCAATAAAATAAAAGTAACAGAAATTCAATAGAATTTAATTGATTGAGTAATATCACTAGGAAATTTGTAGAATTCTATATGTACAGTAAGCTAATATGTGCTGTTAGTCACGAGACTCTTATAGCTAGATACAAGTGGTTCCGACCATGTCCGCTATGGCCACTATGGTTTCACCATAGCCACTGTGGCCCCACCATAGCCACTACGGTCCTACCATAGCTACCGTGGCCTCACCATAACCACTGTGACCCCACCATAGCCACTATGACTTCACTATATCACTATCACTAATACTTTTGGGAAGCAATTGAGATTGCACCAGGCCTCTGCCTGGGATTCAAACTTGCAAGAATATGCTGAAACCTTTAAGCAATTATTGAGTACTACTGAAAATTAGATATAGAGTGTCATAAGCTTGAGTAAGACTCTAAAAAAGTCAAACAATAGATATATAAATCTAGAAAGCCCACAAAAAATATAAAAGTACAAAACATATCAATCATGGAGTCATGGGTTCCTCCTAATAGCTTGCCAAACTTTATTGTTGCCCCAATTAAATAAACTATCAAAAGGATCCCTTTTTCACATTTTCTACCCACTCAGGCTAGTAAGCTATTGGATCCAGACGAAGCCTATAAACATCTACAAAACTATGCCTTTACTCAAGGTTTCTGTATAGTTATCAATAATTGCAATAGAATCAAAACCTATATCAGATTTGTCTGCATTCATCATAACTTTACCAATTAAAATTAGCATAAGTTAAATAAGTATAGAACTGAGGAAGGTAATAGTGGGAGAGAATACACTAGCATATGTACTAGAGAATACCCTTAGCAGGTGTATGTGTTATATAAAGATGTAATAAGAGGTAAATACCTTGTAACTGCTTTTATTCTTTTTTTACATTTTGACTAACTTCTCTATATAAGAGCTGATCAGAAGGACTGGTTTTTAGGAGTAACAAATGGAAACCATGGAAATAGTTATAATATGATCACAAACCCTCTAGCCTATCCTATTCATGCAAAAAGACAATATCAATATGCTCTAGCAATGCAGTAAGCTATAGATTTTAGAGCTTCCCAGATTATCTATAGTCAGGCTAGTCATATTCTAGAGACCCAGAACCTTTCCATTGATAGGAAAGGATTTTATAATAGTCAAAGAGTATCTGATGAGCATCAGAATAAATCTAGCCTACAATCTCTTTTTAGTTTCCTTTCTAAGAAAGGTTACTATTATCATGCAAAATATAAGTATGACATAGATCCAGCAACAGTAGAGCCTATCATCAGATATCTAAAGATGGTTTTCTTCATATCTAATATCCAGATCCAGTAGGCACAGTGATTTTGCAGCTTCTTTATGCTAGAAGTGGACACAACTTTCAATACTAAAAACTTTATGCTACCCTTGACTGTCTTGACAGGAATTACAAATATAGGAACCTTCTTTCCAGTAGCCTTCTGCTTTGTTCCAAGTGAAAGCAAAGTCACTTTTGACTTTGTTTTTGAGAAGCTAAAGGAGTTAATCTAGGATGAGTATCTCCCCCTAAAGTTATTGTTGGAGACCAAGCAAAGGGGCTTTCTACTTTACTTCCATATAGTATGCAGGGTGTTGTGGGTCAGTTTTGTAAATGGCATGCTTTTGAAAATATCAGAAAATGCCTACTAGACAGTAGATATGGGAGAGCGAATGTTAATGTCATTAAGCCTCTTATTTAGAACTACCTACAAGCAGACACCTCTGATACCCTCATTACTGCTAGAGCAGCTCTCCTCAAGCTCCTAAAGGTTCCAGAGATCAAGTACATCAAGGAAAACTAGGTCATTAAAGAGAATTTCATCTGCAGAAGCTTTACTAATCATCTGACTAACATAAGTATCAACTCTACTCAATAAGCAGAGAGTATGAATGCAACCCTTAAGAAGACCTTCAACTGCCAAATATCAATCCTTGAGGCTTATAGATACTTAGTGAGGGAGGTGAATAGCTTTCAGGTAAATATACTTGAGGCAGAAGCTTTGAGTAGGACCTTTAGACAATAAATTTTGGACCTCAATAGATTCGCAACTTTTCTAAGCAAGATTACTAGCTACACAATCAACCTCATAGCCCCAGAATGGGCTACAGCATATGATTCAAAGCCTGACTCTATTTGAAAAGGTGGCTTCTTAAATGATTGCTTACTTCCTATCAGATATGGCCTTCCTTATCACCATTAGATGCTCAGATCTGTACTGGAAGGATTTTCCTTACCTATCTCCTTGGCTTACCCATGCTGGTTACTTATTGAAAGCTCTGTTCTTGAGGGCAGATAGGCTATAAGGTAACATGATACAGCTATAAATCCTCAGTAGTAATAGGTAGAAGATTTCAGGAATAGGGAACAGGATATTGTTATGGAGTCTGTTTTGCATTTGCTTAAATAACAGTCACAACTCCTTTCTGAGCAGTCAGAGCACTTGCTGAGGCAGCTAGTGGACAGCAATGAGCAGCTTCTAGCTGATGCTCATGTCTTGAAATTGAGAGATCAAGAGATTCCTGCTGAGTTACCTCTCTTTTTACCCTCTAACTTGAGCTTGCAAATGAAAAAAAAAAAGGGTAGTACTAGAAAGTGAGTACTCATAGATGAAAAGACTTTTGAGTGCCAGCAGAAAGCATTGACTAATATATAGAAGAGGGCAAGAGTAATGCAAGAGGCTCAAAATGCAAAAAAAGGTCAACCAGTACTCCTATCTCCTTCTAAACAATAAACCTATATTCAGAAAGCTGTAGCAATACTTGCAGAATAACAAGAGATTGGTGAGGCAGAAGATATATAACTAAATTCAATTTATATGCTATTATTTTACTATGTAATATTCTTACTTGACTGCCCCAAAACAATTCATTTCAGTGCAGTCGAGTTCGACTTCTTGAGTTTGATATTCTTACTTAACTGCCCCAAAACAGTTCGCCTCAGAGCATTCCGCTCAAGGGTAATGGGCCGGTCTAGATAATGTTTCATCCATGTCATGAGGTTTAATTATTATGTATGAGATTAGTAATAAAGTTATGGCACCTTGTGATATGGTGTTATAATGTCTACTTGTTCAGTCATACTAAATAGGACTTCCAAGAAAGGAAATCTGGTTTAGAATTGGCCTGAGTATATTATTATACTTAGGTGGCTTACTTTGCATCTCCTAATAGAAGCATTACTTTATATAAAGAATACCATATATCGATGTTCTATAAATAAGTAAGTGAATAGCTCATTGCCATATTCTTGGAGACAGTGGTATGTGGCAGCATCTTGCTGCTAATGCTATACCTATCATCTTTGATTCTACTTCACCATAAAGTATATAAACTCTATAACATACCCTCATTATTGTAGCTAAGCCAGCAATCAATATATTTTATTCTATATATAATTGTTCCTCTAATTATGCCTCTATAACTCACATTTCAACAAATCTCTATAACTAGACCTTTCACACAAACTCTACAACATATCTACATTCAATAAACTTGTTGCAAGAGCTTATTTTGAAGCTTGTTATATATACTATTGAGCATATATTAGATCATAAATTGTTAGAATAGATCATTGATTGTTTGACTATACTTAGACTGAGCGCAGTCCATGCAAAGTCCATGTGGACTCCATGACGAGGAATAGGAGTTACCAAAATTGTATTGCTCCGATTTACCCCACCTGGATTGCTAGCAATAAAAAATTTTCTTTATCTTACAAATTGTATTAAAGCCACCGCTCATAGTAGCTCTAGCAAGATAGACTCAATTCAATTCATTCTCGGCTATCTACATGATATAGCTTACATATACAAACCTCATAATATATAAAGGGAAGTCCAGGAGACATTCTTCTATATATATAAGCTCGAGGCCCTCTTACAAACCTACTCTATTTTTGTAAGGCTCTAGTTGTTACAAGCCTCTGATCTGAGCCTCCAATCTAGCCTCTATGAGCCTCACTGAGCTACATAAGCTTATTGCCAGACCCATGAACCTTGCACAAATCCCTCGAATCTCTATATAGGCCTTAACCATAATGCAAGACTCTATATGGACCTCAACTGTGCTTACTGCCCAATGGACCTACAAACAGACCAAACTGCAAACCACTACCATTCGTAGTATAAGCAGTAAGTCCAACTGTGGCTGGCATGGCTCGTGACAGTTCATGGCAAATTCAAGAGCTCTCTCTTCTTATGTATATAAACGCGAGGTCTCCTTCTACATCTCCTCTTCTCTTTAGCTTTGAATTGTCGAATAGAAGTAGACTTACCTCGCTTTCCAAGCACTAAGATTCTACATTTATGACACTCATCATATTCAAGAAGGATTACTTGACTTAACTGAGAGAAAAAGTCAGGTTTTAGAGGCACTAAAAAATGTGTTGCCACAGTCATGAGAAAATATTTCTGATGACTATTTTTGTTAATTAATTGAAAGCATGGAACACAGGTGTGATGCCGTCATTGGGGCAGATGGGTGGTGGACAAAGTATTAGAATTTGGTGGTTGCGCCGCTCGCGAAAATGTACGGAAACTTATGAACCTAATTGTGCAAAGCCGCTTGCTCCTATTCCGCACCAAAGGCAAGCCCACTGGTTCGCGCGTCGATTGCAATGCTCAACAAAGGCCTCTGTAGCTCAAGTTTGCAGCCACGTTGGGGGGCAAAATCCGCAACGGAGCGTCTCCAGGCTGCTGATGCACGTGGTTCGTCTAACTGGCCAACGGCGTCCCGCCCAGCCGCTGGCTCAACCCATCAGCTGCCAACAAAGCGGGGTGAGGCTGAGTGGTTGCAACTTACTTTCTACAACCTACGAGTTTATCGCACGCTGGTGATTCGAATGCTGTGCCGACTTCGACGCGACGAATATACCGTGGGGTGGATATGCGCACTCCCAGTCGAGCTGGCAGCGGCGCAGGAGATGCTCGACGAAGAGCACGACGACCTCGAGCGCGATGAAAACGATGAGAATTTATACTCCTTGGGGTCGCTTGGGGGACACAACGTCGTGATTGTATGCCTGCCAGCTGGCCGGATAGGCAACAATCCTGCGGCGGCCGTCGCGGCACAGATGAGGGCGACCTTCAAAGGGATCCGGTTCGGTCTGATGGTAGGTATTGGAGGTGGGGTTCCAAGCGCAGAGGTGGATGTCCGACTCGGGGATGTAGTGGTCAGCCAGCCGGACCGGATCTCCGGCGGCGTAGTACAGTACGACTTTGGCAAGGCCACTCCGAGCGGCTTTGATAGGACGGGCTCACTTAATTCGCCGCCCCAGATCTTGCTCGGTGCGGTTGCAAAAGTGCGGGCGAACGAGCTTCGAGGCAGAAGTATGTTCTCCGAATACTTCTCCCAGCTCAACCGTATGCCCAAGTTTCAGCGCGGCAATGTGGGACCTGACGTTCTGTTCGAGGCAGCGTACGATCATGAAGGAGGCCAAACATGCAGATCGTGTAAGAGAGAGAGGGGAGTGGGTCGGCAGCGGCGTGAAGGCGAGGAAGTGGTGGTTCATTATGGGACGATTGCGTCGGGGAACCAAGTGATGAGGGATGGTAGGACGCGAGACAGGGTGAGCAGGGAGCTCGGCGGCGTCCTCTGCTTCGAGATGGAAGCAGCGGGTCTAATGAACAGCTTCCCCTGCCTCGTCATCCGCGGCATCTGCGACTACGCCGACTCGCACAAGAACAAAACATGGCAGGCATTCGCGGCAGCAGCGGCAGCAGCATGTGCAAAGGAGGTACTATCGGCTATCCCACCCGCCGAAATAGAGAAGTCACGTATAGCAGATGAGATCATTAAGGAAAAGGATAGTCAGTGCAGTTGATATAGCTACCATTGAAAAGCTCAACACTGACTGACAATTCAGCTCTAGACAGTATACTCAATCGCTTACCGTACGCTGAAAATGCGCCTTTCAATTCGTATGGCAGGCAACACGAACCCACTTGCCTCCCGGATACTCGTGTTGGCGTTCTTCGCGAGATACATGAATGGACTGATGGACAAGATGAGAGGTGCATCTTCTGGCTAAACGGATTGGCCGGCACTGGAAAGTCGACGATTGCTCACACTGTTGCCCGCACATATTCTGAGCATGGTCGTCTCGGAGCCAGCTTCTTCTTCTCAAGAGGCGGTGGAGACATTAGCCACGCTGGTAAGTTCTTAACCACCATTGCTGTACAGCTCGCAAGAAACGTACCCACACTCTCTCGGCACATTTGCGAGGCTATTACGGAGCATAGCAACATTGCGAGCCGGTCTCTCCACGACCAATGGCACCAGCTCGTTCTCCGTCCGCTTTCGAAGCTAGATGGCAGCAGCTGCCAATCTTTGTACATTCTCATCGTTGATGCGCTTGATGAGTGCGATGATGAGAACAATATCCAGATCATCCCTCAACTCTTGGCCGAGGCTCGATCGTTGGAGAAGGTCCAGTTACGAGTCTTCATGACCAGCAGACCTGAGATTCCAATTCGATGCGGGTTCCGTCACATACCGGATACGGAGCACCAGGACTTTGTGCTTCACAGTATATCACCATCGATTGTAAACCGTGACATCCGGATTTTCCTGGAACACGATCTAAGGCTCGTTGGGCAGGAACGCTCTCTAGGTCCTGGCTGGCCGAGTGAAGACACTATTAGGCGCTTGGTCCAGCTTGCAAGCGGATTGTTCATTTGGGCCGCAACTGCCTGTCGATTTATCCGTGAAGGGAGACGGTTTGCAGTCAAAAGACTCGATACAATTTTAAATGCCAGCGGCAGCGACGTCATAGCACCGGGGAAGCACCTTAACCAGATCTATATTACTGTCCTTAAGCATTCCGTCTCTGCGGAATACACGGACGAAGAGAAAGAAGAGTCACTTTGTATGCTAAGACAGATCCTCGGAAGTATATCCGTTTGCTTGTCGCCGCTTTCTGCATACTCTTTGAGTAAGCTTCTCTGTGTTTCGAAAGAGGATATTAATCAGACGCTAGAGGATCTACACTCTATTCTAGATATTCCGAAGGACCAGACCCGGCCGCTTCGTCTTCACCATCCTTCATTTCGAGACTTTCTCCTTAATAGCGATATGTGCAATGATCCTAACTTCTGGGTGGACGAGAAGCAAGTACATCAAGTGTTGGCCGACAGCTGTATACGGCTTATGTCAGCTTCTCTGAAGCAAGACATCTGTAGCCTGAACACTCCCTGTGTGCTTATAACTGATATCGAGAGCAGTCGAGTTGAGCGCAGTCTTCCTCCTCAGGTTCAGTATGCATGTCTCCACTGGATTCAACATCTCCAGAAGAGCAGCGCGCAGCTTGGCGACAACGGTCAAGTACATCAGTTCTTGCAGAAGCATCTCCTTCACTGGTTTGAGGCCCTTGGATGGATGCGGAAGGTCTCTGAAGGGATCCATGCGCTCACTTCCTTAGAGTCTATTACGGCGGTAAACAAACCTCGGCGCGTACTGATATTGAGCTAATATTTGGTTTTAGGCATATAACTGTCCGCGAGTAGTTGAATTTGTCCATGACGCCAAGCGATTTGTCCTCTACAACCGGCCAGCGATTGAGCAAGCTCCCCTTCAGACATACTGCAGCGCGCTCGTATTTGCGCCGCAGATGAGCATAGTAAGAAAGCAGTTTAAAGACTGCATACCTCAATGGATACGAAGCTTACCAAAGGTCGAGAACAATTGGAATGCATTGCTGCAGACGCTCGAGGGCCATTCAAGGCACGTCAATGCCGCGGCCTTTTCGCCGGACGGCAAGCTGCTGGCGTCGGCATCTGGCGACACCACCGTCAAGCTTTGGGACGCCGGCTCAGGAGTAGTTCTGCAGACGCTCGGGGGCCACTCGAATCCTGTCAACGCCGTGGCCTTCTCGCCGGATAGCAAGCTGCTGGCGTCGGCGGGCGGCTTCATCGTCAAGCTGTGGGACGCGGTCTCGGGAGCGTTTCTGCAGACGCTCGAGGGTCATTCGGGTTCTGTCTACGCCGTGGCCTTTTCGCCAGACGGTAAGCTGCTGGTGTCGGCATCAAGCGACAGGACCGTCAAACTGTGGGACGCCGTCTCAGGAGCGGTTCTGCAGACGATCAGGGATTATTTGGACTTTATTAGGGCCGTGGCCTTCTCGCCGGACGGCAAGTTGCTGGTGTCGGCATTTGGCGGCAGGGCCGTCAGGCTCTGGGATGCCGGCTCGGGAGCGATTCTCCAGACGCTCGAGGGCCATTCGAGTTTTGTCAGCGCTGTAGCCTTCTCTCCGGATGGCAAGCTGCTGGCGTCGGCATCAGGCGACAGCACCGTCAAGCTTTGGGACACCGGCTCAGGAGCGGTTCTACAGACGCTCGAGGGCCATTCGGGTCCTATCACTGCCGTGGCCTTCTCGCCGGACGGCAAGCTGCTGGCGTCGGCGGGCAGCAGCATCGTCAGGCTGTGGGACGCTGGCTCGGGAGCGGTTCTGCAGATGCTCGAGGGCCATCCAAGTTACGTCAATGCCGTGGCCTTCTCGCCGAACGGCAAGCTGCTTGCTTCGGCATCAGATGACAGCACTGTAAAGTTGTGGGACGCCGGCTCAGGAGCGGTTCTGCAGATGCTCGAGGGCCATTCGGGTCCTATCACTGCCGTGGCCTTCTCGCCAGACGGCAAGCCGCTGGCGTCGGCATCTTATGATAGAACTGTCAAGCTGTGGGACGCCGGCTCAGGAGTGGTTCTGCAGACGCTCGAGGGCCATTCGGGTTACACCAGTGCCGTGGCCTTCGCGCCGGACGGCAAGCTGCTGGCGTCGGCATCTTATGATAGAACTGTCAAGCTGTGGGACGTCGGCTCAGGAGTGGTTCTGCAGACGCTCAAGGGCCATTCGGGTTACGTCAGCACCGTGGCCTTCTCGCCGGACGGCAAGCTGTTGGCGTCGGCATCTTATGACGGCACCGTCAGACTGTGGGAGGCCAGTTCGGGAGCGGTTCTGCAGACGCTCGAGGGCCATTCGGATAACGTCAAGGCTGTGGCCTTCTCGCTGGACAGCAAGCTGCTGGCGTCGGCATCTCATGATAGGACTGTCAAGCTGTGGGACGCCGGCTCGGGAGCGGTTCTGCAGACGCTCAAGGGCCATTCGGATTTTATCGGCACCCTGGCCTTCTCGCCGGATGGAAAGCTGCTGGCGTCGGCATCTTATGATAGAACTATCAAGCTGTGGGACGTCGGCTCAGGAGCGGTTCTGCAGACACTCAAGGGCCATTCGGATTTTATCACCACCGTGGCCTTCTCGCCGGACGGCAAGCTGTTGGCGTCGGCATCTTATGACAGCACCGTCAAACTGTGGGACGCCGGCTCAGGAGCTGTTCTGCAGGCGCTCGAGGTTGACGCCGTTATTCAGACCCTTTCGTTCTCTGACGATGGGACTTTCCTACAAACAAATAGAGGACCCTTATATACCACCTTTCGCTCCGATAGCGCAGCTGTTTCTCAACCGAAACTTCCGCGCTCTGTCTTTATTAAGGAGCAATGGGTAAGTCGGGGTATGGAAAATACTCTTTGGCTTCCTTCCGAGCATCGGCCAAGCCACGTTGCTGTTCACGGGAGCATTATTTGTTTCGGTTATCCGTCTGGACGAGTGACATTCATGGAATTTGCTTTCTAAATGTTCCCCTGACCTCCCTGCCCACCTCAGTTATAGATGACGTCCTTTTATAGTCTGAGAGCAGCGAGAGTGGCAATTCCTTACTAGTAATGTTTAATTAAAAATACAACGGGATTTGAAATCGATGACTCTAAAGTATATAGGTGAAGTGCACTGGAGACTGTTGTGATGCGCTTTGACGCCACCAAGAGGCACAGCGAGGGTAAAGGCCCTAGCGAAGGCCAAAGGCGGAGCCCTCGGCCTTTTTCGTGTTGATGGACGGCCTTTGGCCGTCCATCAAGAACTCAGCTAGGTTCTCGAGTTGGCAATTAAGTCAGTCATTGCCGCGATTCCGTCAACAGAGACTGTGTCAAGTGCATCCAGCAATATCTCAGGATTCAGGGAAAGCAAAAAGTGGATGACACAATAAAGGGACTGGAATCCGTTAGATGCTTCATGATTATGGATTGGCGATGACATGCTGGAGATTTGATAGGGCTCGAAGGGAGGAGTGCTCGAGGGCACAGTTGGAATGGGATATCTGCCTTTACGGCGCAAGCCAACTACGCCGCGAGGTATATGCACAAGGGCAGAACCTCGCGAGCATCGGCCTCGGACCAATTTAATGGACCCCCGGCTAGCATATAAGCAGCGCAGAGAGTAGCTAGAATCGGTAGATCCCTGCGGCTGAGGTTACTATTGATCGAGGAGTAGAATGGATACATTGACTACGCGCAGCGATTGATCCGTGTGAGCAGGAGAAGGGAGAAGGAAAATTTTTCGTTGGGCGCGGGGGCGCTAAGCCGACCGAATAGTAGCTAGTACCAACCGGCTTGCCCCTATTCCACGCTACAACTCAACAGTTACAAGCGCTAGTTTGTTTACATTGTGGCAGTACTCTGACTGCTATTTACATTGTCTACATTTCCTCCGCCCGGCAGACCGACCGATCGGATCGCTGTGCCAACAGAATCTAAGCGGCGGAAATGATCTCGCAGCAGCCCCACAACCCCCTCTGATAGCCGACAACAACGGTGTCGGGAGATTGTCGCCCACGTCCTTGGCGTCGATGCCCTCTACACCCAGTAGCAGCCTTACAACGGCCTCATGCCTGCCCCAGGCAGCCTCCACCAGTGTCGTCCCGACAAATCTCTGCTTGGGGTTGGCGTCGATGCTCTCCACATGCAGTAGCTGCTCCACAATAACGCCATGCCCCCTTCTGGCAGCCGAACGCAACGGGGTGTGGCCACCGATGTCCTTGGAGTGGACGTCAATGCCCTCTACACCGGGAAGTCGTTCCACAACAACCTCATGCACGTTCTTGATAGCCGACATCACTGCTGTGTCGCTCCACCCGCCGTGCTTAGAGTCGACGTCGATGTCCTTTACGCCCAGTAGCAGCTCAACAATAGCTTCGTGCCCGTTCTTAGCAGCCAAAAATAGCGGAGTATCGCCCCACGCGTCCTTGCAGCTGGCGTCGATGCCTTCCACACGCAGCAGCAGCTCCACAACAACTACATGCCCGTACATGGCAGCCGAAAGCAGCGGCGTCCGGTCCCACATGTCCTTGGAGTTGACGCTGATGCCCTCCACAGCTAGCAGTCGCTTCACAACGGCTTCGTGCCCGGCCTCGGCAGCCACCGCCAGCGGTATCCGGTGCCCGCGATCCTTGGAGTTGACATCTATGCCCCCCACACGCAGCAGCCGCTTCATAATAACTTCATGCCCGCTCCCGGCAGCCATAGATAGCGGCGTCCGGCCCCATATGTCCTTGGAGTCTACGTCGATCCCCTCCATATTCAGCAGACTCTTGACCTCTTCCTGACGGCCACGCCGAGCCGCCAGGTGCAACGCCCCATCCAACCCCAACCCCATAGCCAACCCCATATCCAGTCTTGGCGCGCCTTGCATGTCGTTTGATCCTCTCTATGTAGCATTTCCCGATGTCAGTCTAGAGACCACAAATAATTTATTCTATCTATTGGCGAGGGGGCTTATATTCTCCCGGCCTCCCTAGGTCTGCGTGTTATGCCCTAATGGCCTCGCGTTGACAAGCCCTCATCCCCGGTCACCAATATAAAGAGACTTGCAACTGATTTTCCCCTGACCTTAAAATTCACAGAAAACACGATGCGTGCTGGCGCGGTGCTTTTGTGTTGTAGCTAAAATATCCCGGTAAATGTCGGAACTGCAGGAGAGATATAATGAATTCGTCTAGTCTATTGTTCTAAATACACGGTGACTCGAGGCTATTCTCATAGACCTCGACATAAAGAGAGTCTGGCTGCAGGCATGCTGCTAGCGCTTTCATAGCTATATACGGGTGTCAAAGGCAATTGAATCATGCTCTAGCTAGTCGCGGGATGGGGGGTGTGGGCATATCGGCAATAGATATTTAACCCTTTTTATTCTTTTTTTATTTCCTTTGTTGGAGATTGAGCGCGCAGAGGAGAAGCAATAGAGGTCAGCTAAATCATATGTAGACGATTTTTTGGTAACTTTGCTTGCTTGATCTAGTATTAATTACGTTGGGTTCCGACCGGCTTAAATGCTCAGAACAGGCCATAGAAGGCCTCCGTTTTAGGCGGCCACTCCGTTCTGTAGAGTGGCTGCTTCAAAACGGAGTGGCCATCTCAAAAACGAAAAAAAGGTCGCTCGCTCATAGGTTGCTCGTGCTTGGCGTTGCACGGCTTGGCGTGCGGCTTATTGCGGCTCTTGTTAATCTTAATCTCTGCCACGTCACCTTTGCCCAACTCCACCAACTCTCGTCGATTCCCCACCTCACCCCTCTATATCCTCCCCCCACAACCTCTCCGCCATGTCTTCCCCCGACTATAAGGCGATGTTTTTTCGCTCTGAGCGCCTCCGCTCGGAAGCTGAAGATGCCGCCCGTCAAGCCGAAGAAGCTGCGACCGAAAAGGTTGGTCCATCTACAACTCCATAGCTACTACCCCCGTCACCAATACTCGCCTGCAGGACCGTCAGATTCAAGAAACCGAGCGACGAGCTGCTGCCGAGATTGCCGCCCGAGACCAATTGCTGGAGGACAAGGACCGCAAGTTAGAGGACAAGGACCGTAAGCTGGAGGACAAGGACCGCAAGCTGGAGGACAAGGACCGCAAGCTGGAGGACAAGGACCGCAAGCTGGAGGACAAGGACCGCAAGCTGGAGGAAGAGCAGCTGCGGCGTGCACAGGCAGAGCTGCTGACTCGTCCCACTACCTTGACTGAATACCTCGACCTTTGCCATACCCACCTCTTCAATCCCATCACTATTCAGACCGATAAATCCCGCTCCAGCCAGGGCGATGGCACCACTTCCAATACCCACAAGACTCGCCCGAATAGACTCCGCCATTGGGACTCGTTTTTGGAAACCCACGAATCAATTATTGAACGCCTTTTAGATACCTACCCCTTGCGTCAACCTCGTGTCTTTGAACACCGCGCCTTTCTTCAGGCCTATGGCGATCGAGTTGCTGCACGCCGATTGGCATGCGAGCCAGATCTTCAGTCTCTTGAAAGAGAGACCGTCGAGACTCCCGTGACCAAAATCATAGACCACCTCCATACTTTAGCTGATGTACGCGAGGAATTTCACCTCACCAGCCGAGGCATTACCTTCTACAGCCACCCCAACTCCATGAGCGACGGAACTGAAGAAATCATCCAGCGGCTACAACAACAATCTCTCGCTCCTTCTACACCCCCCCGACGCCCTGCTCCTTCCACCCAATCAACCACCACACCCTTTACCATTTTAAAGCCTGACCAGATCTGCGTCTATTCGATTACATCTGGTGATACTGTTCAACGCAAACTCGCCTTTGTTATCGAGTATAAACCGCCCCACAAGGTTACATCACCTATCCTTCGCCTAGGTTTTCGTGATATGGATGTAGCCGATATAATCAACCGCCAACTCATCCCCACCGACAATGAAGCTCAGTTTAGGTACCATGCAGATCGGATTGTTGCTAGTATTGCAACTCAGACTTTTGCCTATATGATCCAAGGTGGAGTGCAATACGGCTACATTACCACCGGTGTAGACTTTATCTTCCTTTATATCCCCTCAGATGACCCAGGCACCCTCTATTATCACCTGTCTGAACCGAGAAACGACGTTGATGCCCAGAAAATGGACTCTCCGGACACTAAGGACTACATATACCAAACTGCCGTCAGCCAAGTTACAGCCTTTAGTCTTCTGGCTTTAGAGTCCCAAGGCCTAAGGTCAGATACCGGCGACTCCCCCTGGCAACCTACCGCTATAGAGTCCCTTAATACATGGGAAGTTGACCCTAGAGATATTTGGAAGGATATGCCAGACGAAGTAAGGTCATCTCCGCCATCCTCACCTTATATCGGAAGGACTTCTGGCCCCGCTGGGCCTCCGAAACGTCTCCGGCCCAGAGACTCTTCTGGCCGTGTATCTACCAAGCCAAAGCACGACGACGAGCACTCTGATCAATCTGATAGCGAGCTTCAGAAGAAGCGAGATAATACTCCATCTCAAAGTCGCGGTAATAAAAAGTCTAATAATAACAACAAGACGGGGAGCTCAAGTTCAAAGACAACAACAACAACAACATCAAAGCCTTCGCAAGCCGGGCGAAGGTCTCGATCTTTTTGCAGCCAACACTGCCTGCGAGGGTTAGTGAATGGATGGCTTTTGGACTCAGCCTGCCCCAACATATCGGACCACCGAGGTTCGAACAGCAAAGCCACCAGACACCAGTTGAGTCACACGGCATTCTTGGACCTTCTTCGTGCACAACTTGCTCGATCTCTAGATAGCAACTGCCTCCCACTGGGTTTCCAAGGTGCTCGTGGGGCACTATTCAAGGTCACGCTGGCATCGCATGGTTATACCATGGTTGGCAAGGGCACGGTCCTTGCCTTCCTCAAAGACTTGCAATGGGAGTCACAGATCTACAGACGCCTTGCGCCAATTCAGGGATTGTGTGTGCCAGTCTGTCTAGGGAGCATTGATCTAGTCAACCCATATTACTATGATATGGGAGTCCGTATCATCCACCTGATGCTCTTATCCTGGGCTGGAGACAGTTTAGTTGACGGCGGTGGTGGCGCTGCTTGTGAGAAAAGAGACAAATCCGAGTTGGCAGAGGAAATAGCCTGCTCTGTCAAGGCCATCCACCGGGCTGGAGTACTACACCGGGATATGCGACCGCATAATATCTGCTGGAATAGTGAAGTGGGCGGCACTATGATTATTGATTTTGAGAGGTCAGAGTTATTGCGAGGCCAAAGACCTTTTTCCTCTCCATTGCGCCGCCCGCTGCCTCCTCCTACTCCTGGCGGACAGAAGAAGAAGATGGTGATGAAGAGGAGGACTTTGGCAGCGAAAAACTCGCATTGCGCAAGCCACTCTAGTAGCACTGGTTGTAGTCATGATAGCCGGCTTGCGCAGGAAGTATTGAAGGCAAAGAGAGTAGTTGTACATATGTAGCAAACCCACGGAGAGAATGGACACTACTGTTGAAGTCTCATGTAGAATAGATGGATTGATTGCAATGATAGTTCTTAGTGACAGAATCGCACATGTGCGAGATAAAAGATTTTCGCTCGCCAAGATCCCGAGGCGGACAAATAGGGGCAATAGAATTTAGCTGTCTCCTATTTGTCACCGCGGGAAAGGTCTCGGTCCGCTACACAACTTCCATGTGAATATTCAACAACTAACTACCTCTACTAGCGAATTCCCCCGCTATCTCTCTATCTACTACCCACTCCCAACAACACACCAAGCTACTCCCCAGAGTAATCTTACCAGGAGCCCGCCCGCGCTCTCTCTGCCCCCCCGATGCTCGCATCCCGGGCTTCCGCACAACGACCCCCCCGCGCCCGTCCCCGACCCCCCGGAGCAAGCGAGCGATTCATGGAGCCGGCGCTGGGGGGGATACTATTCTGCGTATGTGTGGGTAGGAGAGTCTCTTCGGTTGGAGATTAGATGCCGGTTTGACTGACTGCCCGAACACGCACGTGTATAGAGAGCATTCTATTGTCTACTGTTGTTACCTGGTGTATCCTTGATATCTCTCCAAACCAGCAAATCAGTAAGCTGACCATTCAAAAAATCCTCAAAAAATCAGGATTAAATATGACAAAAGTTCAGATACAACTGAGACAGAGGTAATGTAAAAGAGTATAAAAAATAGGGAGAAAAAAATTGGAAGAATGTTATTTGAACAGATGAAGTTACTTTTGAAGTTGATCTGAATAACTTGAAGACCTGGTGAATGGTGTTTAGAGAAAAACCTTGCCCCTTTATACAAAAGTGGTCATTTGACAATTAGTAATTGGGGTGGAGATATGGTTAGGCTATTAGTATTTCTAGGGGAGGATGAACATATGAATGTGACCCTCTATACCAACAAAATCCTTAAACAACATTTTGCACTATTTTGAAGAAAAATAAAGAAAGAAAAGAAGGAGCAACAAATATACATTATGGACAACCATACTAGATACCATATTGCAAAGTTGGGAAAGAACTGGAGAGCAAAAAAAAAGATTTCTTGCATACCTTAGTCTGCTCAACATCTTAGCCTCAACCCTATTGAGAATC
>JAJDFE020000365.1:0-37361 GCA_021527465.2 Geoglossum glabrum | reverse complement strand
TTATTGAACAGACTATGTGCTACGGTGTCAATCATATCAGCAAACAGAATTTTTTACTACTTTATCAACTAGCTAGGCAAATATCATTGCATTCAAATAACATACAACAAGGTTTTGCAGTTATGGGCCTAGTTCCATACAATCTGGATCATATATTATCACTATTATATACAGAATACCGGACACCATCACCACAGCGTCCAGCATCGAGTTTTTCTTGGACATGTAATGGCCATATGAGAGCTCGGACCGCGGAGTGAGCCATGCTCGCACTGCCAAGGTTCACGGCTCGTGAACCCCTATTAGAGACCGACAAGGATACCTCTTGCAACCTTATTGGTCAATACATGTATTGTACATAGAGTGTCATTAGGATAGAGCTATATCTGCATCACCGTACCCACGGACCACGAGCCTATACGAGCTATCGAGCTTGTAGCACCGACCGTATACCTATCTACCACATACTGAGCCCGAACAACTGCGACCAACCATTTAGGCTCTGACAGGACGGCAGAAACACCACACAACATTATGGAATTACAACAGCAAACTGTTACGAATATCGTGGAAGCCTCAGCACGAGCCTCAGCCAGAGCCGCAACCTCGAGCCCCACTCGAGCTCAATGACCTCAACACTTCGGATAGCACTCGAACCGCCACCCTCGTATGCTCGTCACCAGTTACACGGGCCTCGCCTGACCTCACGATAGGACCCATACCGCTCGCAGTATAGCTATGCGCCCGAATCACGTCCGGCAAGGTTCGAGCGACCCGAGACATCCAGAATGGAGGTTCGAGAGCTTCTTCTTCTCATGTATATAAACGCGGGGTCTCCTTCGAGACCTACTTTTCCCTTTAGCTTTGAATCGTCGAATAGAAGTAGTCCTATCTTGCTTTCCAAGCGTCTGGAATCTACGTTCGTGACACAAACTGCTTTATTGAAACGTTACCTTAAGTAGCGCATGCATAGTCTACCAAGTCCAACATTCCGAGCACTTGATCAGCTTGTCAAAGGTTGTAAAATAGCAATGTCAAGTGCTGTTTTACTCGCGAGCGAAAATGACAAATTATGAGCAGAAAACCAACGCCAGAAAGTAAAGAGAGCAAAGTCATATAAGTATATAGCTAGGAAGGGTGTTTTGACAGGAGCAAAAGACCTATCTCGTACGCAAGCTGCTGAAAATAAACGGGCAAAGCAGGAAAAGGCTCTTGCAGAGCCTTCGGCTCAACTATTGCAAAGAGTACCACGTAAGTACAGTATATGTAGTTCAATGGAACACACAGCTCGTACATGTCCTACATGCTAAACTAGTAGATAGTAGATAATTACATTTAATATAATTATTCATGGCAGATTAATTCTCAATTTTGCGGTCGGTACCGCGAAAAGTGGCCCAGTCGCTTGCATGGCCAGCTTGCCTATCGACCATGTTAAGTCATAGTATAAGTCATATAAAATGCTTTAAGGAATTATCTTATAGGCATAGGAAACCATTGTTAATCAGAAGGTATTGGAACCGATGTTGGGGGAAAAGATGTAGGCAGGATGTTGGGTTATTAATACTATTGATACGAATACAAAGTATTAAAATGAAAGTTATTTTAACTTTCTACGTCAGTTCCGTGATGCACGGAATCACTTTTCATGTATCCGGGAATTCATTATCTCTATACATCCTATTCCTTGGCCTGAATTTTTTTTGTCGTTGGGTTATATTGTCTCCATATCGGGCTGGGGCGCGACGGAAAAAAATAAAAAAAAATGGGTCTTTCAGCCGTGCGGCGAGCCTGATCTCGCAATTTTGTTTGGTGGGTTTTCCGGACTGGTGTGCTGCGCGACGTTACAACGCATCCGCCATTCTTCCGAGGTACCACCTGGGCTGCTGCGCCGCGGATTGGGTACTTCCAAGGCGCAATTTTTTTGTTTCTTTTGGTATATATGTATGTTCCCCGGACCCCGACCGTGGGCTGATCCTTTTGGGGGGAGCCTTGCATACCAGTGGCTTCGCCCTTGTACGTACAACTGCCGTGCGTCTCCGCAGCCCAACGTAAATAACTAGCCTGCCGCCGCCGCCTCCACCGCACTGGAGATTGCACACTTGGTAATATTATATCTATTTGAACATGTGTGTGCGTGTGGTTCGATTTACCCGGACACGCTTTCTGGGTTGAAGGGGGGGGAATGACATGCTTTCGGGGGAGTCTCCTTGCATTCAGGCGCGCAAAAAGCCTATTTGAACATCGAAGCCTCGTTTGCATGAGTGACAGAGGTAAAGGGGTTTCAACTTATTCCGAGGGGGTTTTGTGATGGCGAGATATAGGAATGCCGCTGGAATGAGATGGAAATAGATTTGAAGGACGGAAAGACAAAATAAATGTAAGACTGGGGCTTGCTCCTCGACCTAAGGGAAGCGCTAACGCCGGGCTCTGACTGCAGAGAGGGAAAACAGAAAGTCCGATACAAAGCTGGTATCTTATCATCAAACATCACCAATCCTCTAGCACCTTTGACGACTGCCCAAACGTATCGACAAACTTCGACCATGTGCGCCGCCTCCCTTCCGGGGACCTCTCTACTTGCTCCTGTCGTAACGGCGGTGGCATAGGTGGGAGCGGGCGGTCTTTAGCAACCGGTGGAGGCCTGTGATCCGTAACGGGCGATACACCGGCCATTAGACCCTCGTGCGTTCCGAAGTCGTTAAGAAAGCGTTTGACGGAGGAGGAGCGGGATTTCGGTTCCGTTTTGGTAGTTGGGGGAGTGTTTCGTAACTTCCTTATTTGCGGTGTTTGGGGTATTGGGGATTGTGGAGGAGAGGAGGAGGGCGTGGACGTGATTGATGTGCGGGATCGCCGCGAGGTGGAAGTGCTGTCGAAATTTGAGGATGCTGAGGAGTGGGATGAGATGGAATTGGTCGAGGGTCCTTGGAGTGTGGGCTGTTGGGTGTAATTGTAAGTAAAAGAGGTGGTGCGGGATCTGTTGGGTGCAGGGTAGGCGGAGGAGGGACCGAAAGGAGAGGTGAAGAGTGGCTCAGGTGCGTCAACGAGTGTCATGTCGGTGTCTTTCCGTTCAGGGGGGTGCGGCATTGGGAACGAGCTGTCATAGCTTGGTTTTCGCGGCCCCGCTGGCTCTGCTGCCTGGTTTTCGTAACTGGGTCTTCGCAACTTCGCAGGCTCTGCCGCTAGGCGGTCTCTTATTGACGCGGTGGTCGGTTTATCGCTATCTCGCCGCCTCTGCCCTGGCGGCGGTTGTCGATAGTTGGTGTCGTATTGGCTATGGTTGTCGCTGACATACGGCGCAGGCTTCACCGGCATTACAGCGGTAATTTGGAGAGTAGTCGGCATATTCGTCGGTATTGATTGTGAGCGCTTGACGATTTGGCCGTGCATGTCGACGGTCAATAATCTAATTCCATCGCAAGGGTCTTGTTAGCGTCGCGCCATCGAAAAGCGGAGGTGGCTGTCATTCCTGAGCTTGTGGAAGAGAAACTCACAGCTGGACCCGGTTCATAACCCTCTCTAATTCCTTATTCTGGCTCTTCACCCTCGCGACATACCCCTTCTGCTCACTGGCTATCCACCGGAGCCGATTTCCTGGCGCTTTCCCTGCACTCCCAAGCGCCTCATGTTTGTCAAGGAACCGCTCAATATTCTTCAGCAACTCCTCGCACTGGGCCCTCGTCGTCTTCATTTTGCATGTGTACTCCGGCTTATCAAGACGCTCGAGCGCTAGGACGATGTCGTCTAGAGTGTGTCCTAGCGCCTCCACCTCATGCTTTAGTGTCTGGTATTCGCTGGGGGCGGAGCGGTATTTGTTGACGACTGCGATTGCAACTTCAGAGAGCCTGATAAAGTCGCTGATGCCGAAACCGAAACTCATGGTGGCCGATGTAGGGGTTTGACGAGTAGTCGGTCATTGGCTTGCTATTGGGGTTTGTTGCTCGTGATGGAAGAGATGGGGGGTATGGAAGGGGGAAGGGAATGGGGGACGTGGGGTTTGATGATCGCGGTTGATTGACGGGGCTTTGCGATCGGTCGGAAGCTGGGCATTGTGCAACACACCGGGTAGTAGAATATACACACTTCCTGCAACGGGGAGGTCAGACAATCAGTCAGGGCCAACGGCTCGCCCTGTGCAGCTCCAGCCCCAAGTCTCCGCCTCACCACCTTAGCTTCAGCGGCCAGCGCGACAGTTCCGGTGGACAGACCACGTGACGAGCGGGCTGGTGGAGAATGGAAAACTCGAGGTCTCTCTCATCTCAGCTGGGTGGGGGCTGTGCACCGCACGGAGATGAAAGTTCATGCATCTTGTCGCTTTGGGCGTGGGACAAGACCCGGGAGCTCGCCGCCTCAATAAGGCCACGGTGCCATACAAGCAGAGGGTGGATGGGGGCCAATCCCAAATAAGCCGCCCCTCTCTTTGACAAGGCAATCCTCTCAGGCTAGGGTCGACTGCTCGCCGCTCGGGTTCTTGCTGGTTCTGTCTCTTGTCTCTCTTTGCGCACGAGGGAATCTTACTGCTGGTTGCGAGTTACCTGCCTGGCTGACTTGTCTGTGAAACGAGCGGCGTGCCGGCATACCTACGTGCGTGCTAAAATCTGTTCGAAGGCGAGGCTGGGGGGCCGATGGATGGACACGATCGTAATATAGGGAGACGACGGCGAGATCGTAGCGGGTACCGGTAAGTCTCACTGAGCCGCTATCCCTGGTCTGGAAGCGGAATTGTGCGACAAGGTGATGAGGCGACTAGGAACTATAGGTGCTGATATGAGTATATATGTGTATGGGTATAACCTTGCCGCAATCACTTGAAGTGCTAGCTAACTTGCTGGCACTAGGTTAAGGGAAGGTGATCAGGAACTGGGTGATATTGAGCCGCACCGCCAGTACCACCCTACGAGCCCCCAGCAATATGCGCCCGGCGCTGCTAGCTATCAATCGCCGTCGTACGTGCTCTGCTATCCTTGCGGCTCGTTTCCCTTTGGTTATGAGCGTGCGGGCTGACTTCGAGGCAATTGTCTAAGAGACGGGTATTATGGGAGGGGTCGTGATGCGGGTCATAATGCAGGCCATGATGTAGGTCGCGGGGGAGGGACGGAGGAGGCGCAGGAGCCTAATATGCCTGACGAGTATGTGGCCTATCCCTGACCTCTCCTACTCCCCTCAACGCTCTGGGCTATATTGCTCTCTATAAAACAAATAACGATCACTGTTCTTACAATGCCCGTTATCAACCAAACCTAACCAACCCCCTGTAGAATCCGTAATCCGTTCGAAGACGATACAGCCGTCGAGCTAATGGCCAAGGTCGATGACCTCGTCACCGAGACTTCCTGGCCCGACCGCGATCTCTCCCTCCTCAAGCTTGGGGCAATCCTTGCCAAGCACCCTACTGCCGATCTCAAAAACGAGCAGACCTACAGAAATGATACAGGGAGGGAAAATATGCGGGATATCATCGCGAGGGACAGGGAGGTTTATGGAGAGCTGAGGGAAATCGATGCGGATGAGATAGTTCACTTGGGGAATGAAGTTGTGAGGAGGTGGACGCAGCCGAGGGCGCTATATTATACTATTGTAGGTTCTCCACCCGTTTTTGGACTTGAGAGTTTGGCCGGGGAGGGTGAGGCGGTTGTGGCTCCCCTCACTAATGTGCTTCCCCTGTAGATACTGTGTTCTATCGGTGCAGCTGTACAAGGCTGGGACCAAACAGGTGACCCCCAGAGCCTTTCCACCTTAGGTGTCAGGCAACTCCACTAACTGATTTAAGGCGTTAATAGCGCGAACCTCAACTTCCCTCTCGACCTCCACATCCCAATCGACCGGTGCATCCCTCGCTCTGCAACTAGCCCCCCCTTGATGGACCCTCGGGGGCGATGCCCTCGAGATCACGTGTTTAATCCGAACTCCGATCGGAATACGTGGATTTTTGGGTTTATTAATGCAGCACCTTACTTATCGAGTTCGTTGGTGTGAGTGGTCTTTGAAATTTTCCCATTATTTTGCCCTAGTTTACTGACTAATAGGAACGTTATAGAGGTTGTTGGTTGGCAAACCCCGTAAGCGAAGATAGCCGTCAATGTGACGCTTTAGAGACTGATCTGGGCTCACAGTTGAACTACTACTGGGGCCGGAGAGGCACTATCTTCGTCGCAGGCGTATTCTGTCTTGTGACTGTCATAGGAAGCGGGATTAGTAGGACCTGGGAGCAGCTCCTTGTTTGCCGTCTTTTGTTAGGTGTGGGAATGGGAGCAAAGGCTACGACGGTCCCTATCTTCGCCGCGGAGAGCGCGCCGGCCCAGATTCGTGGGGCTCTTGGTGAGCGCCTAAACCCCTGAAGTCACCGCTAGCTCTAGCTGACCCAGCCCCTGAAAACAGTGATGTGTTGGCAGATGTGGGTGAGTATTCTGCACCGATGAGTAACATCTTGGGGTGCTAGGGTAAGCTAATGGCTCGTAGGTTGCGTTTGGGATCTTTGTGTATGTTTCAGAGTACCCGGTAATCGAAATAAACCTTCCCTAACAGTTAGTTCCCAACTGTAGGGGTTACTCAGCCAACCTAGCGGTCTACAATACTCGTCATGCATGGCGCCTACAATTGGGTCCGTAACCACCAGGCCCTAAGCCTAGCTAAAGGGCATCCACTTACTGTTGTAGGCTCCGCTTTCATCCCCGCGGTGCCCCTAGTAATGGGAATATACCTCTGCCCTGAGTCTGCCACCCCAACCAACCCTCTCCGCCCCTATTGCCCTAACCCTACCAACGATTAGATCCCCCCGTTGGTACATGAAAAAACATCAATACATGAAGGCCTACGACTCCCTCTGCCGCCTCCGCAACTCCCGTCTCCAAGCCGCCCGAGATCTCTTCTACGTCCGGCACCAACTACTGAATGAGGAGAGGCGGCTTGGAAAAGATACAAAGTACTTTAATCGTGTTAAGACGCTATTTACGAAGGGCCGGGTGAGACGCGCGACATTGGCTGCGTTTGTGGTTATGATTGCGCAGCAGATGTGTGGGAGTAAGCTCTTCCAACGGCTCTCTCTTCCCCTAAGGTAAGGGTAGGGTTTAAGGCTGACCTTGTTACTGGTGGTTAGTCAATATTGCGGTTTTCTATTCGAGGTGAGCCGGTGTGGCTTTGCGGGTGCTTACGTGGGCTGAATCAAGCATAGCACGATTTTCAAAGATGCTGGAGCAAGTTACAAGTAATGGCTAAGCCCCAAACCTCCCTAATCGCCACATTTGCCGAGCACCGTTTAACCTATGTTTAGAACCGCTTTACTTGTCAGTTTTGGGTTCGGCTTGGTAAATTTCGTGTAGGTTAACTCTCTCCTTTGCGACACCCCCGGATGGGGAGCTCTCTTGGCCCGGGAAAGCATGCCTAGATCCAGGACCCCCCTCCTCCCTATCTGATAATACCTGTCCGGGCGAAGCTGGACTGTACTGGTGGAGCTTGGACTTCCCCCCCATGAAGAAGTCACTTGGCACGTCTGAGATACACCTCTCAAAGCCCTGTATACTGGGGCTGAAACTGTACAGCAATTCAAGCTAACCTTAAGTTTTCTGGCTACAGCTTCGCATTCCCCGCACTCATCACAATCGATCGTTGGGGTAGAAGGACGCTCCTCCTATTCACATTCCCAAACATGGCCTGGACCCTACTTGCGGCTGGCTTCTGCTTCTACATCAAAGGCACCAAGGGCGCTCATCTAGGGCTTATCACCTTCTTCATTTACCTCTTTGACGTCTTCTATTCGCCAGGTGAAGGACCTGTACCGTTTACTTATTCGGCAGAGGCTTTCCCTTTGTCCTATAGAGGTGAGTAGGGCATGCTAACTGTCGAAATGAGGCTTACTAGAATTTCGGGGGGGATCTAGAGCTTGGAATGAGTTTCGCTGTGGCGATAAATTTATTCTTCGCGGGCATTCTGTCACTCACATTTCCGGCGATGACGAGCAAATTAACCCCGCAGGGTGCATTTGGTTTCTATGCGTAAGCCTAACCCCCGACCTGAAATTCCCCAGTTTTTCTCGAAAGGGGACACATATCCCAACTAACCTCATGTGGATTTAAGCATCCTCAACATCATGGCATTTATCCTAATCTGTAAGTCCCCTATGCTCTACCTCTAAGCCTAGCTCCTTCTAACCCAATTCCTAATCCGCGTAGTCCTCTTCGTCCCCGAAACCAAACTCAAAACACTAGAAGATCTCGACGGCGTTTGTAAGTCTCCCCAACGCTTCCGCACCACCCATAAACGCCAAGAAATTAACCAGCGAGCAACAGTCAACGTCTCGACCCGCAAGTTTGCGAAACACCAGATTTACAAGGAGCTTCCATTCTGGTGGAGAGGGAGGTTTGGGCGCAATCCGGGCCCCGCACCCCCACCGCTGTACACGGTCAAGAACTTACAGCAGGCGTAAAAAGGGAGATAACACTCGCGTACCTACTCTGTATGTCTGCCGCACAGAAGGGCCAAATGGCCTTAATTGAAGGGCAACAGGCATCGCTCGTATGACGTTCGTGAACGACTTGGGGGATGGATTAATGACTGCTATTTTTTATGTTGTCTGGGCTCGATGTTTGAACGGCCATCTCTTAGCATGGGAAACATGACGATCTTTCTTTGTGCTATTTTCATGATCTATAGTTAGCTCCATTGCTCGCCAACTCACGCATTCTACATTGCTCTCATATTTTTGTTTTGTCTTTAGCCTAGTGGTTCGAGGATAGAGTGAATTTGTTTGACTGAAGTGTCGGGAAGATTCTAAGGATGCTGGCGCCATCCCACAGGGCCTACCACCTGCTAAGGCCTAGCCTAGGGGGGTAATAACAGCTATTAACCCCGGAACGTTCTATCCACGGGTATGACCAACCCAGGGATGCTCTACACCGGCGTTCCGTGAGGCAGCGAGCGAGCAGTTCTTCGCCCCAGAGCATGAAAGCTCCAGGCGTGACCCCGTCGATGTAGATAGTCAAGGCATCCAACCAGTCAATTCAATTCTGCTTTATATCCTCGTGCCTCCATAGCCTCCAATTTCCAACAGATGCGAAGCCACCGCAGATCGTCAAACCCAGAGAGAGATCCAGCCGGTGCCGCGAAGGCTCTGCCATTGTGGGAAGTGTCAGAATTAGGTGCTGCCCCTACCTTGGCAGCCTCGTAGCTGCGAAAACTCTTCTTCCTCTGTCTTCTCTCTTACATCCTCATGTCAACCAGACCTATCTACATCGTTGTCACCGTCTAATGACGCCCTATAATGCGCTTTAAACAGTGTGTTTCGTCACCTAGTTACTAGGCAATTATCTCGCAGCGTATAACCCAGGAATACTACTGAGAGGCTGGTCTAGTAGGACGTCAAGTCTCTATCTGGGGTCTAGCTAGAACTAACGAAAACGCAAGTCCTCTAGTTTGCAGAACACAAGCTATCGGCTGCGGTGGCTTCCTACTCTGCAGAGGTACTGGGGATAAGTTTTGAGCGAAGCAGTGAACCCGTCTTGCGCAGGTTTCAACGCAGCGGTTAGATGCCCGGGCTTAACAGATTCCAGCGGTTTCTCCGACCTGGGCTCTAAGCCTGCGCCGTTAGATGTGGGCTTCCGCTTAACTCTAGTATGCTTCATTAGCAGAGTTGATAAACGATGGCGTTTCACTCGCCTAGATTCAACTACAGGCGGGTGTGTAGATAGTGCACGGATGGCTTCGTGCTAAGTTTACGACATGGGTCTGGGGTCGTTTTGTCGTTGCGGATATAAATCATATGTCTAACGGGAAGGACTAGAACCGCCTCGAGGGGGGGTTCTGTAAACATATTTCTCTACCACTAACCTAATCCCCCTCTCTCGTCGGCGGGGGTGAATCCACCGTGAAATCCATGCTGTTTGTTTTTTGCTACCCTGCACCTTTTGCATTCTGACAGAATACTCCACACCAGCAAATACCAGAAAACGCACCCCAAACACAACCGAGGCTCGCCACCGATGCCGGGGAGCAAGCGAGCGATATGCGGATTCCCCGGACCAGCCCCATATCCTACCCCCGATGGAAAACGGGGTAGGCTAGTTAAGATGCTAGCTAGCTAAAAAAAAAAAAAAAAACACCCCGGCACTAGATAGTTTCGACCCGGGGCCCAAAACAGATTGATTTGGGAGGTTGGGACTTGGTTTGTCCGTTTTGCCCTCGCGGCGGGGGAAATGAGAGGGCGGGTTGGATTTCCCCTGTTGGAAACTTTAGGGGTTAATATTGTTGGAACGATGGACGGAGTAGGTAGATGTAATTGAATTTAGGCTATCTAATGGAATGTGTGTGTGCCGATATAAACACGGTCACACGCTAAGTTTGATGTCCGAGCATAAGGTAATAATGCTCGAGCGTGTTAACACGCTTCCAACAAATATACAGTCGAGTCGCGTTGCAAGAATCTCGCCTTATAAGAATATGAATACGTAGGCTCCACCCTGATCCTGGGCTCTTACTATAAGAATATATAAGAATAATCGCGCCATAAGAATGGAGCGAGTCCATTGCCCCGACCATATTCTTGCAGCGAGACTCGACTGTATATTATATATATGCAGTCCGAACTGGATCTGCCGGTTTGGTTCAGTTCAGTCCACAGTAGCGAACTGGTAGTAAGAATTTCAAGTGGCCAGACTTTATTTGTTTATTACCCAACAAGTACGACTCATCGATAACCGGACCCCCCCCAAACCTAATTAAATTTAGACTATGGCATATAGGTAGTAGACGCTAAGTAGCCAGGTACAAGAACATCTACGTCATGGGAATCGTCGTCTCCACACCCCCCCTAAAAACAACTCCACTTCCCGCTTAATGACCCTCCCCAAGAGAGCGACTGCTCGTCGTTCAGCACTCATAAAAGTGTCCTACCACCTCAGTCAGAAAAAGGCTGGTACTCCAGAAACAAAGAGATAGATGTTCTTACCGTCATCCTTGCACGAGCCCCACCAGTACGCGTTGCTGTAGTATCCGTAGCGGTCTTTGTACCACTTGCTGTTACCGGAAAAAAAGAAAACATTAGTTAATCCTCCCTTATTTCGCCGGGAATTTCAATAGGTAGAGACAGTTAAGGAAAGAGGAGCATACTTGTTGCCGTGAACATAATCACCCCATTTATAGCAGTAGAAGTCCTCCCAGTGGCCCTTGTAGTACTTGCCCTTCAGATCGCAGGAGGTCTTGGGGCAGGACCGGTAACGAGCGTCTTCTCCCCAGACACTGCAGCGCATGTGGTATTCGTCCTCATGGTGGTTATTCTTGCCGGCCTCAGCCTCAGCAGTGGGGGCAGCGGCGATAGCAAGAGGGAGGATGAGGGCGAGAACAGCAGATGAGAACTTCATGATGACGAGGATTTAGCTGTGTGCGAAGTTGAACGAATGTAACTCGAAGTAGACGGCTAGTGAGCGTGATATCGATAATGCGTTTGATGGACAGAGAGATGAAAAAAACGGGAATGCAGAAGGCCCTTTTATCCTTCCATGATCGCCTGGCGAACTCCCCTGACGGACGGAGCTCAGAATAGGGGAGAAAAGGGTCAGGGTCAGCTGCGTTCATGGAGCTGGCGACTGGTGCTTCCGCGGATCAACGACCACCAACGGAAGCTTGTGGGGTCGCCACCTCGACGTTCATGTGAAGGCAGAGAAATGAAAAAAAACAAGCGAAAACGGAAGAGCAATATCGCAGGAAGCCAATGTCGGTCTCCGCACTAATTTTCAGATCTTGGCTTCAGCCGCCGACGCTGACAGCCTGGACTGACCCAGAACGCCTAGGCGCGGTCACCCGATTACCCACCATCATATTCCAGTCTGCCCCCTTCAGCTCAGGAGAGCCCCTTCTGGCGATGAATGGCCCAAAAGGCGAGTTTCTCGGTCTTGGCCGAGTGCTTCAGGCCCATACGATCCCGCATCAGCAGGCTCAGCTCATTCCCGGGGAAGATGTCAGGTCCCTATTTCCCAGCTGCAGTGGACGGAGGAAGCGACAAATCAAGTGCGCGGGGAAGGGCAAGCCCGACCTTGGCGTTCCTCGCTGTCGGGCCAACCACCGGCCGCTCGAGCGATTTATGCGCAACGCAGTGGAGACGCGCGAATTCCATCGCCAAGCTCCGACCGGTAGGAGTCGCCGTGCTCTTGCTGGATGTGAGGAGCACGTGGAAGCGTCGGAGGTTGTGGATCGGGGGGGAGCTGAGCGATGGCTTTGGGCGCCGCCCCCATCGTCCACCATACCCCTGCCAAGTCCCGCGCAATTAAACTAAACTGCCCATAGAGAGCATTACTCGTCCAGCGCAATTAGAGTCGGGGAGCCTCGATAAAAATAACAGGCTTCTAGAATGTCAGCCGGTCTGGTGGCCTCATGCCCAAGTTCCCAGCCGCTGGTAAACTCGTCGAGCCGCTTCGGATAAACGTTTTGGCTGAAGGAATTGTCGCTAGCCCCCAAATCACTAATTGGACAGTTCAACCTCTAATTTACTACACAATGTCAAACTCAACCTGTTGAAGCTCATCCTGTCGTGCGATAGCCTTGTTGCCACAGCTTTGACGGTCGGGAAATTGCATCGGCCTGCCACCTAGCGGAAATAGTTCGGCTACTCAGCATCTCTCACCTCGCAACAGTTAGAAACCATAGTCTACCCGTAACACAGAGTAAAGCAGTCCTTTCTTCACATGACAGGTATAGCTTCGGCGCCTTTGGCCTTTTGCAGCTCAGCTAGCTCTATTATCCACTGTTTTGTGGAGGGTGTTCTCGGAGTCAGTTGCAGGATGGATCGTTTACCTGAGGTAAGTGGGCCGTCAAGCACACATGCCCTTCCCATCTCGCGCCTTTGCGTGTTGGTGGTCCCCGTGTTTGCCGGCACCTCGCTACCCGGTCCACAGTATGAGGGTATATTCCAAAAACCCTCCCCAAGGCAGCCCTCGCTAACGTCGCTTATCAGCGAGTGGTGAAGGCGAAAAACACACCAAAACCAGCGAAAATTGCAATTGAGTATCTTGTCCAAAACATCTGTTTAACAGACTTTCCACATCGTCGTGGCTGAACATTTTCTTGTTGCAGGCATGCCTTTGGATCGCAAAAAATCCAGACTTTTCGTGCACCCTTCCCACGTTCAATACTGCATTCATCCGACCAACAGACTTTCCTCCAATCTGGATCCCCATAATCTTTGTACTATAAAACCCAAGCATATCGTTGTGTAGCATGCTCTTCTGTAAGTTCTGGACGTTCCAGCATTTTCCACTTTTGCTTGTGCATCTATTGAAAACATTCTTGAACGTGTCAAATACCGACACCAGGTGCATATGTATCACGTAATCCACGATAGGTTATATTCGGTTTAATATGCATCGCAGTATCGTAAAGTTGATCGCGTGTTTCTTCACTAATAACACGTGGACGTTCACTTCGAGGGAGAGATGCTTGGTTGACGCAACTTGCTTCTTTCCGAATAGCGTAACCAACTATCGATGGGCGAAGATCATGCTTTGCACCAATCCGTGCATAGCTCCAACCAAGAGATCGAAGCTCACAAATTCGAGCTCGCAAGGTTGCAGGCAATTCTGGTCTTCGTCGACGTCGAATTGGGGGATGAGGTCGTAGCGGCATTGTTGGTTTGGTTGACCAAATACTTCCGCGTGTCACTGTAAGTCGTCTCGTTCAACGGCAGCAGCCCCGTACCCTCGCTCTCTCAAACACATCTAAATTGCAATGTGATAAGCTGAATATACAATCAGATAAGGAACACCTGCTCCAGTTGCTTGGACAAGGCATACCAGGGCTCGGGGGTTGAATATTTGGCGATGGAGAGAGCTGGATAGATAGCTAGAGCGGAACACTGATGATTGTTTGTTTGTTGTTGCGCTTTTCCTAGTATTGGTATCGTGCGGATGTTTGATCTGTTTGACTGCAGCGAAATAGTGTTATACCCCACTTTCTAAATCTCATTCCTTTGTTCCCCTTCGTCCCACTTCACGAACACAGCTCTCGATAGCATGATTCCGCCTCCGCCCTGATATCGGTACGTACTGCAGCCGAGCCTACGAACGTTGTCTAAATGTTTGTCTTGGGAACCCCTCTTCTGCCGCCAGCCACCCTAACTAGTATCTCAACGCCACAGATTCTTTTGCATCTCAATCGCGCCCGGAAAACCCTGCAGCATTCAGTACTTTCACGCTTGACAGTCCTAATATTTGCACACTATGCCAACGTCCGCGGCGAAATCCGCCCCACGAGGAACCTTATATAGCCCACCGGGTCCACCACCTTGGAGGATAACGGCCAGGTTGAGCACCTACAGGGCTTTTGAGTCTATCTTCGGGGAAGTAGATGAAGGTAACGTTCGGAAGTATGTAAAGAACTACATTAAGGAACGAGGTGATGGGTTTATTGCAGGGAAGAATTGGAGGAACTGGAAAGAGGATGTGGGAACGTTGGGTGATGAGTTGGCTGCTAAATATTGGCCAGACTTGGTTGACAAGGATTAGTGAGTCCTTGCTGAATTGGATAGAAGTCGTGCCTAAACTGACTGGGGGAATCTGCAATGCTTCAGTCTTTGCTACGTCCTCGAGAAGTACGTCACCTTAATCCGAGTCCACGCGAACAAATACGACGTGCAAAAGAAAAGCCCATCTCGCGAAGCCAGCACACCGGGCACATCCCAAGCACCCACCGAACGCGCCGACCACGACGATCTCGAAGACACTGCAGAAGCAGCCGAAAGCGCATCCAACGCAGACACGATCACCTCTGCAACAACAACAACAACAGCAACAACAACAACAACAACAACCGTCACCGACCGTCCAGACAGCGGGCTCGACAACTTCATAGAGAAAGTAGCCGTGCGCATCGAAAGACGGATCATGCGCCAAGTCAACTGGATGACAGACCAGGAGTCTGAAAAGGTCGACAGCAAGATCCGGACTACGGAGCGGAAAATCGACAAGTTGAAGAAGGACGTTCAAAAGCTAAAGGCCCGCTCGGGATCGGAAAGACGGAGATTGCAAACTAAAGACCCGTAGATAATGATAATGGTAGTGGTAATAATAATAATATTAATAATAACAATAATAACAATAATACCTTTTTCAGAATCCCTCCAGTCCCAAAATAAAAAAATAAAATTTTTTTTTTTCCCCCCCGATTAGTAGCCTGCCCCACAATCCAAAGTACAAAAGATGTTCTCAAAAGTGAACACCTACCCCCCCCCCCGCCTCGCTTGCTCGCCACCCATGCCTACTCACCCCACCCACCCACATACCTATCTATTCAGAAATTGTGTTGGGGGCAATGTTCTCAATAATAAAAGTGTATGGAAACTTAAAAAAGTCTTTCATTTTCTAGTAAAGTTCCCTTCTTCTTCTTCTTCTTCTTCTTCTTCTTCTTCTTCTCTAGGACAACAACACGCGCATTATTATTAGCATAGCACCGGCGGGGGGGTTGTTGCATGCCATTTTTGTGTTGACTTGTCTCTCCATCGCAAATTTAAGCGAAAAAACTTTTTTTGTTGGGGGGGGGAAACCCATCCAACAACCGGGAAGGCACAATAATCCCAACGCTTTTGTTAGCGGAAAGAAAAAAAATTTTTTATTTTTATTTTTTTTTTATGTTTTTTGGGCTTGCTAATCTCGCGAGCGTGTTTTCTACACCGGCTAGAAGAGGGAGTGAGTGGGTCGTCAGACGGCCGGCGGCATCTAGCGGGCGCTGAGTGTGTGGTCTGAAGAGCCGGGAAACGAAGGGACCCGTTTGGGAGCAGCCTTCGCGCTCTAGAACAAGCCCTCCCCCCCCGTAGAGCAGACAAACCCTCGGTCGGAACCGCCTACCGGGGAGTTTTCGTTCATTCGGCTACACACCGGGTTACAACAGCAAGCAACAACCCACCGTCGAATCTGCAAGAATATCCGGCGTCCTCAAAAAAAGAGAAAAAAAAGTTGATCTTTATTTCCTATTCTTTTGCTTTGCTTTGTTTGTCCTTGCCTTTTGCGATTTTTTTTAAGGCTACCTACAAATTTTCTCAAGAAAGATTCCGGGAAGAATTATAAAAAAAACTAAAAAAACCAAAAAAAACCTAGCCCTCCTCAAGACCCTGATCAAAGTCTCGGGTCATTTAGAAAGAGAGGGGAGGGGGCGGGCGGTGGTGGTGGTATTTGGTTGGAATAGAAATAGTTAGCGCAGATCATGGGAGGATTCACTGTCGAAGAAAACTCGGGAAAAAAATCAAAAGAAATGGAAAATGGAACTCGGCCAGCTGCCTACTAGAATATGTGTGAATTCGTTGGGTGAGTTTAGAGAGAGAGAGAGAGAGAGAACAACACGCCCGACTAAAAAGAATGGAATAAAGGGAAAAACCCCCCCGCACCCTTCAAGCGTTTGTTTCCTCTCCTTTGTACGCATGGGAACTGCCCACCTTCTTCCACGGCGCAAACGGATTCTCGACGCCCTTCAGCGGCTCTCTCAGGTCGGGGTAATGCCTACAGAGTATGTCTGTCATGGTGGTGTTCTGCACCCAGTCCATGCCCTCCTTTGTGTACACTTCTTTATTCCAATTCTCGGCTATGAAGCGGTCGCTATTGAGCCGGCGAGATGCCATCAGGATGAACACGCGGAATGCAGTGTCGCTGAAGCCGAAGCCCTTGGGGAGTGGCTCGCAGAACATGCCAACGAGAAGGTCGAGCGTTTCGATATTTCCCTCGTACAACTCGCTAATCTCCCTCGCAAGGTCGGGGTTCTTTCCCCCCACCAGCTCCTCAAATGAGCGCGCGGGCTTCATGTGAAACAGTCTCCGGAATTCATTATATCTCGGGACACCCCTCTCCCTATCCCGGAGGATATCTACCGCGCCTACATCCAAATGCCGACCGTCCGGAAGGAGCACGTCGCGCAGGAAACTAGGCGTGTTTTTTAAGGTGACTGCACCGGGGTAGTTGATCCCAAAGGAGTAGAGGACGTCGCTGACGGAGAGGCCTTTGGATTCCATGGGCGATCGCGCCTTTTTAAAGGCGACGTCGATCATGGACATGGTGGATTTATGCGCGCCAGTCTGGAGATCAAAGAGGGCAACGTTGTCTGGAATCAGAGGATGCAAGCGGTACACCGACGTAAACTCTTCTGTCAGCGAGTAAGGCACTCCATAATGGTGGACAGTTGACCCTGGGATGCCGCTGATCGTCTCGCCCTTGGTGATCCTCCCCAGAAGCTTGTGGAGCTTCTCCCCCATTAAACCCCACCAATTCGCGTTCAGCGCGATCTTCATAGTCGGGTGGGCCAGAATCCCAGTCGTCCATTCGACGGTGTGAATCTTGGCCATCAACGCACAGTTGACCAGTCGGGCGGTATCGAAAATCTTGTCACTCGTCCATTGGGGGTTATGCGCCTGCAGCTCTGCGCAAATGGCATTATGTTCCAGCGCAAAGAGCGTATGCAGGAGCTCGAGTCCCAGCCACCAGTTTTGGGAGAAACCTGTGAGCGGAAGGCCATCTTTGTCGCGGGGGAGAAACACATCCGGGCTCGAGTGGTCGAGAATGAGCTTCCCGTCGTTAGAACACCCCCGCAATTTTTTGGTTTGGGCTTCGTCCGAGCCGTAAATCTGCGACCCGTCCCACCACGCGGTGTTTTTGTTTTTGTACGCGGGGCAGCGGCGGTCCGTTTCGTCGAGCGGGGGAGCGGGCAGTGTCCGCGCGACCTTCATAGTCTCATCCTTCCACGGGTCGCCCTTACAAATCGGAATAGTCACCTTGTCTTTCTCCTCGGTGGTGTTTTCGTGATCAAACCAGTCGTGCACCTGGAACTGGATCCACGCCGCAGCGAGCAAATTCAGTGACGTCGCGGGCTTGAAGCCCCCGGGTTGCCTTGCCAGCAGCCGCTCGCTGATGGTCCGCGGGTTCGGCGACAGCAGCTGCTCGTCTGTCGGGTGCGCCGTGTGTTCACGAGGCACGTTACGCCCAAACCGCATCCCGGCGCAACCCATCCGCGGCTGCTCCAGAGAGTTAAACTTCCCGTCCGAGTTGCGCGCGGTCACGTAGCGCGTGCCGTCCATAGGATCTGTTTGAGTCGTCCCCTGGTCCCCCGGGGAAGGATAAGTATCATAGAGGTTCTCGGCACGGAGCTCGTCGCGGAGGGCGGCGAGGTTGAGGGCGCCAATCAGCGGCGGGAGGCGGTGCCAGGCGATCAGTTTATTGACGCCCTTGAAGAACCAGATGAGAATGCGCTGCCCGAACGACGGAGCCATTGTTGCCGGGTGACTGTGCGTGTGTGGAGGATGCTGGGGCTGGTCGTTCGAACAACAAAAACTATTGGGGCGACTGCTGATGGAAAGCGTGTTGCCAGCTCTAAAAGAATGAGAGAAGGAAGAGAAGAGCTGGTGGCCGGACTGGCACTTTATATCCCCCGACGATCCCGCCCGCGTCAGCTCTGACTGTGCCAACCCCGCCCGTCAAGCTAGCTCCACCAGCTCCGTCATCAAGCTCGCTGCCGTGGTACTCCACCTGTTGTGTGCCGCAGCTGAGAGGTGATACGGAGTGCAAGTGCAGGATTCCCCGCTGGGCCGTAGCTCGATTGGAGCGCCACCATGCAATCGCCTTGGCCGTGCATCAGCTGAAATAAGCACGAAAAGAGGTTTTCGCTGTTGCTTATCTGCGAGAGACCTGATTGCCTGGCTCTCTTGACTGGGATGCGCCACGCCTCACCTACGACATCACCTAATTGGCGGCCTCCTCCCTGCGTACTGTACATATAGACACAGCACTGCATCATCAATTTGTGTTCCCCTCATCGACATATATACCGATAACACCACCCCGCAAACGGACGGACGCGGGCTCGCCTTGTTTTGCCCCCGCGATGAGCAGGGAAAAAATCGTGGGTGTGCGCTCTAATCCAAATAATGAGAGATTAGAATCAAAATTGAAGCTAAAACATCCGTCTCGAGGTGTTTCAATTGTGTGATGTGTGATATGTGATGTGCGGCTACACAAAACACACCGGATAAAGCGCCCGCACTACCTACGGGACAAGTACAGTCGAGTCGCGTTGCGAGAATCTCGCGTTATAAGAATTATCGCGTTACAAGAATATGAATACGTGGCTCCACCTCGATCCTGGGCTCTTACTATAAGAATATATAAGAATAATCGCGCTATAAGAATGGAGTCCATTGCCCCGACCATATTCTTGCAGCGCGACTCGACTGTACGAGGCTCGATTAACTGGCGACCGTAACGGCCACCCGTACGGCACGGGAGAACACAAACCCCAACCGAGCCACCCAGCCCCCGCTCCATAGCAGCGCCACACCAACAGTCTAGCCAGCCACCGAGCCAGCCAGTCAGCCAGCCAGCCTCCACAGCTCCCTCCCGCTGTGTCTAGAACACCGGCCTCATTTTTCGCGCCCGGCAACAACCACCCCGTACCGCCTAGAACTGTCGATAGCGGGCTCTTTCTGTGATTCTGCTTTTGTTGTGCGAGTGCTAAGGTGCGTGTAATGAATGGACTGAAGGAAAGGTCAGGATTAGGGCTGGGGTTTGGGGGTTGTGGGGTGTGGTTTGTGGAGAGGGGGGGGGAGTTGTTGTCGACGTTGATGTTGTTGTTGGTGTTGCTGCCACTAGACTAGTTACCTGGACTGTGGACTGTGGGTAATCGATCTGGCAGGTGAAAGCTGCTAGAGTTGTTGCTTCTTCGTCCCTTTGGGGTTTGTCTATGTGTGGCGATGCAGATACCGCAGCTGGCGGCGAAGTAGATTAGATTCCAGATCCCCAAACCCTAGATACTATCGCTGACTATTCCTTAAATCCTTGAACAGAAGGGGGGCGGGCAAGTTTTTGAGCTAGTACCTTTTTCCGACGACCCGGATATGATTGGGACTTGCGAGCCGTGCTGCTCAGCCCTATTGGAATTCTGGTGGCGCACGAGGGTTTGCCCTCCTTTGGCGCCTTGGCTTGCGTGACGCTATATGTCTCTGTAGAAGCCATCGCATAGTCGTGCTAACTAATCTATTCTACACGGTTGAACTTCAACAAAATTCCGACATTAGTACTAATATTTGGTCTCTGTCCATAAGACCTCTAGGTGGTAGTAATAAAGCGTTGAGATAATGTATGAGCCTGCGGGGAGATTAGTAGGAGTCTTATGTGAAGTGTATACATTGGTTACCAGCTGGGGGGAGCTCTATTAGCCAAGGTTCTCTTGTGGCTGTAGTGGGGAGAAACGGACTAGCTGAGGAGAACTAGCTATCCGCAGCACTGAATCACTATATAGGTACCTTGCTTTCCTCCAGTGGCCATACTATTTCACTAGAGGTCTTACCTGCACCCTTGAAGGAAGTTTGGTCGTCTCCGATTCAAAAAGGATCAAGTCGGTATCCACCACTATTCCAGTCTTGCCCAAGTGACCTCGCTTTTCCATCATCCTTCTCTAGAGATTAACGGCACAGCAGGGCCGTGTCTCTCCCGTCTAGCCCCGGTATAATCCGTCTCCTGTGACGCTACACTGTGCCCCGAGGGGCCATCCAGATCCTGTGGCACAACAGTCTGTTTGATTATATGAACAACAATAACGGTCAGCCTAAGTCATTAGACGTAAATTACTAACTTGCTAGGGAAGGCCTAGAGAACCTTTTAATACCGCCTAGCTATCACCACCAGTCCGATCGTAGCCTAGCATGGGCCGAAAGATGCCCCACGAACAGGGAGGCACTCCCCAACCGGGCGCGCGGGACTAATCCCAGGGCGACACGCACCCATCGCTCTCCCTAGGGCGCCTCAAGGGCAAGGCCTGGCCTCCGTATTTGGAGAACAAGTTTGAGGCGATATGCCGGAATGGGGACGTCGTCAGGGAGATTGTAGTTGTCAGACTGAATTGGAATCGGGCTACGGCTCTGGCCCAGTCAACGGACCGGGCGCATGCCCTTCGAGCCATCAACATCCACCAACTAAACAAGAGAGAACCATCCAACTAGTTAGTTATCCCGGCCGCCGATCGCCCGCTCATACGCGATAGCCCGTATTCCAGGCCTAATCTCCCTTGATTACTCCAAAGTCGACTAAGTTGGCGGGCGCATCGGTATGACATTTTCTTGGCGGTGAACTTTTCGCTCAGCCCTATGAAGCGGCGGCTGCAAACTGGTGATATTTCCACCCCACGTGTGTCCACGGTTAAATATCGGGGACCGCCACCGAATGGACACAGGACAGACTAACGTGCCCCGGTGTTGTGGGTAGTCTCGCCCGGTATTTACGGAGCTGGATCACTGAGCATCTGCCTCCCACAAACCGTATGACCGCACACATTAAGGCACATGTATTGAACTTACGCTAAATAATAAAGGACGATGAAGTGATCGAGAATTTATAGGGCAATTTTATCTCGCGTCAATTTGCAATTCTAGACCAAGAGCGTGGACAATTAAAGGTCATGTGAAAAGGGATAAAAAACGGAGCAACCCCCCCAAACGCTATCTAGCCACAGGGACTCTGAGCCTCAATCCTTTCACTATTCTATCTTCTCCACTATAGTACTGACATATTATTTACCCCCGTACCGCCTTTTGTTCCCGGATCCTAAGATGACCGTGTCATTCCAATGCCCTTCCCGGAGGGACTCGTTCCGCCAGCGCTCCATGGGGCTTGGGTCTGATGAGATGATGGTATGCTGGGCATCCCGTTGGGAGGTCATGGTACGGGACTGAGGTTCACTGGTAGGTGGCGCGGCGGGTTGGTAAGTTTGCTGCTACCTGGTTAGTTTCAGTGTCTGTGTCGGGAGGTGTAGGGTGGGCTAGGAATATACCTCTGCCTTACGAGCATTGTCCCCTCCGTAATACCCCTTGAGGCGTCCGTTATCGCCGCGTTGGCCTGTGGACATATTGGCTGATGTCTTTTGCGTGATGTTTTGACCCTAGAGACGGTAGGGTAAATAAGCAGTATGTATAAGGGAAACGTAGGTAGATACCCCAAATGGGTACGATAACTGCTGCTTGTTTTTCCGTCGATATATCGGGGATCTTTGCGGCGGATGTAATATCCTTCCATCGCTGGGTGGGAATGGTCCCCATATTTATGTTCAGCCCCGCATAGGCTTGAGAGAGTTCAGAAAGGACTTTTGTGGCGGGTCCCTTCCCACCGCCCGGTTCCTTGCAACATTGTACGGCCTTCGCAGCCAGCGGGGTCGGTTGGGACTTTTGCAGTGCTGTGGCCCATACCCGAGAAACAAAAGTCCCAGGATAAAGCGAATTGTCACAGCAAAACGGCCGCCACGGCAAAACGGCCGCCACGGCAAAACGGCCGCCACGGCAAAACGGCCGCCACATTGGGCGACTTGGCATCCCTCCAGTCGGTGTAGGGGGAGATTCCTAGGCTCGATCCAGCAGACAAGAAGCCCTTGGTCCTCACCGGTACGTTAGCCAGCTATCTGCACACCGCGCGCTGCCCGCCGCGACAGAATACCTACGTAACTAGTCACGGTTGTTGTTTATGCAGGTATCATCGCGGCATGGCTAGGGTCGGGTCGCTGATGAGATGCGGTGTGGTGAACCAGGCGTTGCCTTTTCCACTCTGGACGTGAAGCAGCCCCAGTTCATCTGTAAGGCTAGATAGCGTCTAAAACTGGGGGGCCAATAACAGGTGGGGAGGGGGGAGGGGGAATAGTGATGAATTTTTATGGGGTCACCATCCTTGGCGGGCTCAACATGGCCCGAGCACCCAGCCGTCCATGAAAAACTTTTCTTTCTTTCTTCTGTAGCTAGCAATTCAAGCAATCTACATCACCGCGCAACAAACAGCACATCAGCCAGCGAGTGGGCTGCAAAAGTGTTGCAAAAGTGCTGTACACCTCTTTCCGGTACCAGGCCATGTTTCCTTGCCTGCGCCACCCTTCTGGAAACATAGTGCCACCGTAATTGTCGCCGTAAATAGGTGTTTGTTCCATGTCGCCACATGCAAGACTCTACCCCATGATCCAGGAAAGGCCCCCCCATCTGGGGACGTCTCCTAGGGGCGGTAGCATGCTTGACAACGTCTAGTCGATCCCCGGATCGGCGGTTGTTTATGTCGTCTGGATGTGGAAGGACCCCAGCGTAGTGAAAATGGTTGAGCCCCAGTTGTGAGGTAGATGGCCTCCCGCCGCACGAGATACTCGTATACCCAACCCCCGCCTGTGCTAGTACACAACCTCACTCTAACCAAAGCAGACACTTTAACAACCCCGCCGAGAGAAGCCGCTGCGCTCTACCCCTGCGGGGGGTCGATCACCATGTTAGAGCACTTCTATCGTCTTTCATTCCTCCGATTGTTTCCCCGCAACCTTTTCCGCTAACGGGGGTTGGATTCTGCCTTGACAAAGCCTTGTTGTCTTGGCGGCTAGTCTGCGGGTGAGTAGCTGTTCAGGCTTAGGTTGCGGGCCGGCCGGTCCGCCGCCGCCCGTAGGGAACCTTAGCTATTTCAACCTTGGTGCCCGGGTTACCCTAGTTGATGTCCTCCGCACAGAAGTTTATAGCCAGACTCCCGGGTATTGCACTCCATGCAGTACTCCGTAGATAGGTCAACTTACCCCACATGATTGTGCGGTAACTACTGTCAGGGTTTTAGGGCTCCAATGCAAGTCAAAGCGCCTCCAAAAAACATAACCCTAGGCCGCGTCCTCATTGCCGCCAGCTCCCTCCATCATGCAGGCAGCCCAGCGCCCACACCCCGCCCCAGACACCCGCAACTCCGTGCAGCCGGAAACCCGAGCATCACAGAGTCATGCTGGGGGGGGTTGCCCTTGATGCCACCCGAACGGCGCGATAGTGAGGGGAAGTTTATACACGAGGAAGCTGAACGGGTTAGCATCACGCCTGGCTATGCTGGCACTCTGTGTGATCTTGTCCGGCTTATCACGCGGGATAAGGACATTGATATCGGAATTGCGTGTACATGTACAACGGCGAACCAACCCCCCCCCCCCAAAAAAAAAGTGTTTCGTTTCGCTCGGGGTCTACTGCCACTACGGGCAGGGATAGGTTCACACGGGGATTTATTCCAAGGTAGCGTGAGTTTCCCCAAACCATAGCTTTTAAAAATGCACTTCGTTGGGAGAGTTAGTGTTGGAGTTCACATGTGCTGGTGTTCACATGGCGGTCACATGGAACTTGTGGTAGCGGTCCGAAACGCAACCGTGTCAGAGAATAGGGGTCAGCTAAACTTGGCTGCCCCTATTATGCCTTCGGGGATCTTGGCCGGCGAATGTCCCCGTCTCGCTGCCCAACTTATCATTTAGAAGCAATCTAGTTATTCAATCTATCTACTGTCCACTCAATATTCTCAACAGTTAGAACTTCTATTTCATTTAGTACTTAGTATCTTGCTATACTATTGTAAGACTGTAGTGTAGATCTTAGAGCTTAGCTAGTAGTGTGACGGCTTATAGACGATGGAGGATCTTCGGCGTAGAGTCGTCGTAAAGTATTCTTAGAGACAATATAACGAAGTTGGATCAGCAGAAGTACTCTTGATTCTGTAATGTAGAAGAACTAATCGCTGCCCATTCTACTATGGGCAGTGGACTGCTTAAATACATGGTTCAGCCGGCTCCCCGACGGCTACCTAGTTTTCTGATCCAACTCCCATTGTCTTGACTCTGTCTGCTATCGGCGATGTCGTCTGCTACCGGTGATGTCATCGGATCGGTATCGACTGTTTTCAGACGTCGTTCTTCTGGCGTACCGTTTTTGTAGCGACGTCTTTGTCAATGGATGTAGAAGGCTGCTTCCGTTGTTTGCTTGGCAGTTGTATGCGGTTGCAGATGTTGCTTGCTTATGGATCATATTGTCTTCGTGGAGGTCTGACGTCGTTGCGCCGTCTGGCAGTTGGAAGCAGTTTTGGAAGTCTGATGCAGCTATGAGCCTCCTTTGTGGGAGCCTCATTGCTAGTGCCTTACAACTATGTAGGAAATTAGAGTTATAAAGCCCATTGTCAGTGCTACCAGAAGGGTTATGGGTGAGCAACCTTAGGTGGGTGGCAGCTAAACTGCTTGTTGTCGTTAGTCACGTAGAGTCTGTTGCGAGACATTGTCTCGGAGCATTCTGCTCAGGGAGATGCAGCCTCGCTGCTGTGAGTGGTCCCCGCATTACTGCGAGGATCCATAAGCAGCTGAGGTCGGGCACCGAGCAAGCTGAGGTCGCGGAGCGACCTCAACTCCATGACGTTGAGGATATCGTCATGGTGGCGATAACCTCGGCACGGCCGAGAATGGTCCTTGGCATTGCTGCCGCGCAGCAATGCTTCATGTATTTAAATCTAGTCAATTCCCGCATAATCTATGTACCAGTAGAGTAGCAATTGAATCACTACTCAATAGAGTCCGAGATGGCCAAGTGTCACCGATTGCGAAGTATCACCACTTCTGAGCACCATACTCCATCAACACTCTGAAATGCAACCATGCCACGAAAACGAAGTGTACACATTGCAGATATTAAAAATCGATATCAGAGCCTAGTGTAAGACCGTAGCGTGGATCTTAGGGCTTAGCTAGTAGTGTGACGGCTTATTGATGATGGAGGCACATCGGCATAGAGTCGTCGTAAAGTATTCTTAGAGACAATGTAGCGAAGTTGGATCAACAGAAGTACTCTCGATTCTGTATGTAGTAAAAGAAGAATTAATCGCTGCCTATTTTACTATGGACAGCGAACTGCTTAAATACATGGTTTGGCCGGCTCCCCGACGGCTACCTCGTTCTCTGATCCGTCTCTAATTGTCTTGATTCTGTCTGCTACCGGCGACGTCGTCTGCTACCGGCGAGGTTGTCGGATTGGTATCGACTGCTTTCAGACGTCGTTCTTCTGGCGTACCGTTTTTGTAGCGACGTCTTTGTCAATGGATGTAGAAGACTGCTTCCGTTGTTTGCTTGGTAGCTGTATGCGGTTGCAGATGTTGCTTACTTATGGATCATGTCGTCTTTGTGGAGGTCTGACGTCGTTGCGCCGTCTAGCAGTTGGAAGTGGTTTTGGAAGTCTGACGCGGCTATGAGCCTCCTTTGTGGGAGCCTCATTGCTAGTGCCTTATATAAGACTACTTCTATTTGATGATTCAAAGCTAAAGAGGAGAAGAGGTGTAGAAAGAGACTTTGTGTTTATATACATAAGAAGAGAGAGCTTTTGAACCCGCCACAAACTGTCACGATTCATGCTAGCCGCAGTTGGGCCTGCTGGCTATATTATGAATGGTAGTGATTTGTGGTATGGTCTACTCGTAAGTTTGTTGGGCAGCATGGTTAAGGTCCATATAGAGGCTTGTATCATGGTTAAGGCCTGTGTAGAGGTTCGAGGGCTTTGCGTGAGGTTTGTGAGTTTGGCAATAAGTTCATGTGGCTCGATGCGGCTCATAGAGGCTCAGATCGGAGGTTCGTAACATTAGCTTTGCTATTGGAACTAGTTAATATAGTAGAGTAGTTATTGATACTACTTTAAGAACACACTACAAAATGGAGCCAGGATGTCAAAAGTGGGCTACAGTGGTAAAATGTATCTGTACCGATGAATCAGCGATTGAACCTTTAATTATTCTTAATGTTACGAATATCGCGGAAGCCTCAGCACGAGCCTCAGCCAGAGCCGCAACCTCAAGCCCCACTCGAGCTCAATGACCTCAACACTTCGGATAGCACTCGAACCGCCACCCTCGTATGCTTGTCACCAGTTACATGGGCCTCGCCTGACCTCACGATAGGACCCATACCGCTCGCAGTATAGCTATGCGCCCGAATCGCGTCCGGCAAGGTTCGAGCGACCCGAGACATCCAGAACGGAGGTTCGAGAGCTTCTTCTTCTCATGTATATAAACACGGGGTCTCCTTCGAGACCTACTTTTCTCTTTAGCTTTGAATCGTCGAATAGAAGTAGTCCTATCTTGCTTTCCAAGCGCCTGGAATCTACGTTCGTGACACTTAAAGGCCAACATATTAGCAACAAATGGATCAGTATTGATACTTCATGAGATTGGCATTTTAGTGCTATTAATAAAGGATGGACTAGCAATAGGCATGGATTGGAATGGCTAAAACACATTTTTGAACTAGCAACTCGAGAAAAGGCATAGAGCAAACAACGTCTCTTAATATATGATAGTCATGACAGTCACATATCTGGAAATTTCAATGCATTCTGTATGGAAAACCAGATTACCCTTTTACTATTACCCCCACATACTTCTCATTTACTTCAACCAGTAGATGTAGTAGTGTTTGGTCTATTAGCTATTTAGCATGGACAAGAAATCGATCGCTTGACTCAAAATGAAATCCATCGCATTAGTAAAACTGAATGGATTCAACTCTATGCAATTGCAAGACAAAAAGCATTTACCTCAGCCAATATTCTGTCAGCATGGCACGATGCAGGCCTTTATCTATTGAATAGACAAAGAATCTTTTGTCAACTTCCAATTTCACAATCACGCCCAATCACATCAGAGCAACTAGCAGTTCAGTTACCTTGCCTTAGTATTTTGCCACTGAATGGAGATACACTCCAGCAAGCCAATAAGGCATTTAAGACAAAAGTTTCACAAGGATTACCTTTCAGCTCTCCTACTCGGCATTATGCAGTTGAGTTGGCCGGGATGGCAGAAAATCTGGCTGCACAAGTTAGCATCTTGGAAAAGCAGAATAAGGATCAGATGGCTCTTTTAAATGGTCGCAAGACTCAGCGGTCAGGAAAGAGAATGGCCATTAAGGGTCATTTTGTGTTAACTACATGAGAAGTGTTGGAAAAAGTCCGGAAGGCAGAGCAGGAGACTGCATTGAAGGCGACAAAGAATGCAACTGGAGTCTCACAGCAAGGCCAAAAGCGCAAGCGACCAGAAACACCTCCAGACGATGAGGAAGAGTCTCCTTATAACAGTACTAGTGATAGCGACAGTTATGCTAGCAGTTGTATTGTGGTTGGGGGCGCTTGATGGGGTGCGGCGCTCGGAAGTGGTGACACTTCGCGATCGGTGACACTTGGCCATCTCGGACTCTACCCTATTCTTGCCGCGTGGGAAAACGGCCGTGATTCAACCTTATGAGAATACTAGATTCTAGCCGCTGAACCTGGCTTCGATCTGCCACTAATACTTGTTTACAATATCGCCAAAAATAAAATTTGGATTGATTAATTGTAGATTAACATTGCGTCTGACACCACGATGGCGGAGCTTGTTGAAAGAACCATATCCGCGGAAGCATTGGCACGCGGACGTCACTCCTTTATGCCAGATCAGCTGGCTAGATTCTAGATTAGATTTCTTTATATTCTTTATGCTATGTGACTACGCTAGCAGCATAGCTGTGACACAACGTTCCTTTGATGCGAGGTCTATATAGAGACCTCTCAGATCATGTATCTAGAAGACAGGATGAATACGGTTTACATTTCCAAGAGAGCTTTTCCAGCCTCATGTACGCCAAGCTACTCTCCTAGGGTTGGCCCTAGCCGATGGATGGGCGCAGCTTCGTATCTTAGTAACAACAATACAATGCTGTGTGGCCGGCTCACTAGCAAACCACTGCAACTAGGGCCTTGTCCCACACAACCGTCGTTCAAGGTGCAAATCCCACCGCAACTTCACGGCCTACTGGCCTCGCCTGGTTTGGCGCGAAGAATTCCTCAATAACTACGGTATGTATTAATGTCTAGCAGAGTAATATTCCTCAATATCGTCTGCACTTGCTCTTCTGATTACATCGGAACATCGAATAGAAAACTTGACTCCTGTCATACCATTTTAGATGCCCTCCACATTACCCTACATGATAGGGAAGAAATGATAGAAACAACGCCAACCGTGGTGAACATATAGAAATACAATGAGAGACTGGGGCCATAGCACCAATTAAAATAGCCAGCGTTTTTTCTTTTTCTGCTCCTGATAATTTTCCTCTTGGACGTTGTGTCGTCCTACAATGGCAAGGAAAACCTCGTCGAGCGTTGTAGGCGAAACGGAGTAGTACTCCAGGCCTAGTTCATCCTTATGCGCCTCTAGGAGGCGGAAGACCGCGCCAATCCCCCCACCACTAGCGGTGCTGCAGGCGCTGCCGGAATCACCGGTAATAATACAAGGTGTGATCTCGTCGCGGTCACCATCGTCTGCCGTTGCGGTTGGCGGTGGGGTCACACCCTCTAGTTGTTGGTTCGTGGGGACACTGAATTTCATCTGTCCATGGTAGCTCCTAGCCTCTATCTGGGCACTTGGGAACCGCTCAGCGATCCACGCACGGATACGGTCCATCTCCTCGGGCGGGGTTTCCGCTGCCTTTCGCGTTATCAGGTGGACATGGTAGGCATTGCCGCATTGGCGACGGAGGTGAGCAGGAGTTCCAAGTGCAAGCATCTTTCTAGCTAGGATGCCGACGCGATTTGCGAGGGCATCGGCTTCTTCCATAGAGTGGGTCTAGTGCGAGGGTGTTAGAAATTACGTCTACAACAGGGTTAGGCGGGGGCAAGACTTCAAACATACCGTGAGTACAAGGGACCGGCCAGGGATGACGGTCGCGAGGGTTTTCCACATCACGCGCTTCGCAGCGGCATCCATACCGGAAGATGGCTCGTCAAGCAAAAGGACAGCCGGGTTGCCTGGGGTAATCGTAGTCAGTTTGGTTGGGTCTCAGTGTCACGAGATCACCAAAGAGCATACCCATTAAAGCGACACCTAGGCTCAATTTTCTCTTGTTCCCCCCCGACAACTTTGAAGCCATCCTATCCTTATACTCTTCTAGCCCCACGGCACGTAACACTTCGCAGACATTGTGCTCTATGTCGTCGACGCCCCTGATGCGGGCGTAGAAGCGGAGATGCTCCACCACGGTCATTTCGTCTTTTGCGTCGACTTGGGGGCACACGCCGAGACGAGACCGAGCTGTTGCGCGATGTCTCTTGACAGATGTGTTTTCGACATAAATCTCGCCTCTCTGGTCGGAAGGCTGGATATCCCCGCGGATGAGGGAAATAGTAGTGGATTTGCCGGCGGCGTTTGGACCAACGAGAGCAAAGACCTCTCCTCTCGCAACGCCGAATGTGACGTCCTCAACGGCAACGTTGTTGCCATACGCTTTTGTGACGTGAAGGACACGTAAGCCATCATTAGAGCTGCTTACCCGATGGAGTTCTTCAGTGACACCAAAACCTAGGGCGTCGGTTTCCTCCGCATCCTGGAGCCGGTAGGACTTCCGGAACCTATTAAATATAGGACCGCTGTCCCACCACAGGAGGAAGCTAAACAGAGCGAAAGACTGGAGCACTAGATATAAGATCGGGCCGCCGTAAAGGGTGATGGCTCCTGGGTAAGGAGCAAGATTATCGCCTCGACATGCCACGGCGAACATGTTGCTTGGCGGAGTTAGCCCTTGGAACCTCTCATCCGGGCTAGGGGAACTCACATGGAAATAAACAAGGCACGGACTAGATTCCCAACAGGGGTGATGGTAGCAACCGTGTAATGCATGATGTTGAGTACTGACTCAACCCTCTCGTTTGGAGCATACGTGAGAACCAAGAGGTATGCGAGGAAATAAAGGAGAAACATGACCCTAGCGAAAAGTTAGCGTATTGGAGCGGGAGTAAAGCCCAGAAGGGCTCAGGGGAGATGGCAACATACGCCTGACCTCCTGAACAGATGGCGAACGAGGCCAACTGCGACTTCGCGAACAGAGAAATCACATAGGCCAATAAAATCGATGCAAGCCCATACAACATGATAACCACAAACAAATATGATAGGTGGTACCAGACCCCGCTAGCAGCACTGGCGAATAGCACGGTAATGATCACACTCGATGTTAATACGACGATGAAGTCAAAAGTGGCATATGCCGTCCATAGTGGCAACGCCCTTACCCCATTCGAATACTGCAACGACCGCACATTTCTCAGCCGCTCCCCTGTTGGATACAGTGCAAAGAACCCCGGGAACGCCACCATCGCTAACCCAAAATACGTTATGAACTGCAACGTGTATCCGGAACCGGGGGTGAACGGGACGTCGAACGGTAGGTACTGCGTGCCAATCGAAATATTACTCGAGAGCACTGAGAGCGCATTCTGTGTGATGAGGGCGGAATAGAGGTCTTGGTTCGCACGATAAGCGAACGTTGTGGGAGAGCCAGGAAGTGGGTCACCAAGGAAGAATCCGCCTGGAGTAAGATTGCGAAAGTTGCGGTCCACGTAATCGTTAAAATCCCCCAGCGTCTCAACAGAATGGATCGACTGCAGTAGCGAACTCATGTTCTTTGATCCCGTAACGGAATCCTGGTAAAGCGCCCCAAACTTCGTCAGGGAGGTCCGCCCCAGCCGGCTCGAGGGCCCAACGACGATATTAAATTTTTTCGAAATAGCAAAATCCTGCGGCGAGAACGAGGAGCTTTGGTCCTCGTGAGAACAGCCACGGCCCCCAAATTTGCGAATAAAGGTGCGGATGAGTATCGAGGCTATAATGGGAATGATAAAGGCGGCGAGGAGGGGCAGGAAGTTTCGCCGAAGGACGGTGAGGCGTTTGCGGAAGAGGACGAAGGCCTGCGACGGGAGGGAGAGAGTGCGTCCGTTGTTGAGCGTTATACCCTCTAATAACGCCTCATCAGTCGGTGGCGTTTGCGCCGGCGGCTCCTTCTCTCCTTCGGGCAACACTGAGGTGGTTGTAGTGGTTGGCGTGCCCGCCTTTACTTCTTTCACGGACGGCGGCAGCGAGGGCTTCCTTGTGGTCCTTACTTCCTCGGCGACAGCCAAGAAGACGTCTTCGACAGTTGGCCCAACAACGTGGTACTCGGTAATCCCCTGCTGCTCGAGCTTGCCGACAAGATTAGCTGCTTGCGAGGAGTTGGGGATCGAATAAGTGGTTATTGCTTTATCAGGTGTTGCTTGCGTCGTCGGGGTTGGGAATCCCTCGATAGTAGGGGCATCCTCTGGGGTCGTGTGTGCGATATGGACTTTGTAGCCCCCACCAAGGCGGTGTTTAAGCTCCACGGCCGACCCCTCTACCCGTAGTGTGCCTTTAGAGAGGATTGCGATGTGGTCTGCTAATACCTCAGCCTCATCCAGGAAGTGAGTGGTCATGATGATTGTCCGCCTCCCGCGTTCAGCAAGGAGAATATCCCAGATTTTGCGCCGCGACAAGGAGTCCAGACCGCTAGAGACTTCGTCGATGCAACACACATGGCTTCCGCCGGTAAACATCATACCGAGCTGGAGTTTCCGTTTCTGGCCCCCTGAAAGAGTCTTGGCTTTGGCTTTGATCTTGCGGTCGAGATCGCAGGCTGCAATTAGGGCCTGAAGTTGAAACTTAGAATCGATATGGGAAGAGGTTTTTATCCTATTGAAGATACGGATATGTTCCTCGACGGTGAGGTCATTCCAGAGGACGTTCTAGAACCGGCCAGTCAGTCAACGGACTCAAAGACTTTGAGACAAGATTAAAAGACTAGGCAAAAACCTTTTGAGGGCAGATTCCAAGCCCACCAGTTCCATTGACCCGTATAGTCCCCCTGGTCACCTTAAGTAATCCCGCGATGCCCTCCAATGTAGTCGTTTTTCCGCTTCCATTAGCCCCAAGAAGCACTGTGATGTGACCCTTTACCATGCCCAACGTTAGCCCATCTACAGCAACGACGGTTTCTTTGCGTTTCCCAAAGAGCGGCGCGATATATCGGAAAAACCACGTCGGTCTATAGTGCTTGGAGAAGCCCACCAATTGCACCGTAGGCGTATTACTATCGTCGGCTCCCGACACGACTGACCTCGCTTTCGAAGCTGTTCCATGGAGGTATTTCTCGACAAGTGCCCCGAGAAAGGGAAATGCAAAAATGTGAATAATCAGGAAGGCCCACAAGACGACACCTGGTGTGCCCCAGGTGCTATTCGGCGGGTGAAGAGCCATATCTATCGGGATATTCTGATGTTGCCATCGAGCCAGATTGATGAAGAAAAACACATATGTCATCGGTGGGAACAGTAAACTCAGCACCGTCACAGTCCCCGAGCCAGCTCCCCCTTTAGAAACGACCTGTGCGGCGATACCAAGCAAAATGGCTATGATCGTTGTTATGATCCCACTCAGCTGTGCCTTTTTGAAAAATGTCGCACCAAAGATCGAAAAGGAGGTCAGGCTCAACCCAGCGAGTAGGTGGAACACGATGAGTATCCCCATAGAGGTTTTGGTGAACAAGCCGATCTCAAGGACCACAGCCATGATAACCCAACCGGGTAGATATATGATGTCAAAAGCCAAGTGATGCGAGGTGAGGCGTGCGAACTGAGGCTGCCACGGGTGAATAGTCGTTGCCATGGCATCTATCAACTGGGCCATGCCGCTTTCCCGCTCCGTCGCCACGAACCCAACCAACTGGTAGATGACCCCAACCACACCAACAAAGAAGGCAACGGCCACATAGTCTGCAATACCATTCATAAATGCCGAGCGTATGCGATCCTCCCTCTCCTGCTGCGTTCTCGACGTATATGGATATTCAAAGACCTTGCTGGGCAGTGAAGAATGGTCAATAGTAGTATTGATAGAGGCGATGGCGGAATCGATGGTATTTTGTAAGGGGATAACGTAGACCTCCACATCGTTTGTTGACTTTCGGTAGTCAAACCTAGTCCCGAGCGCCGCATCGGTCCGGAGTGTATAGTTCCAAATACCGCCAGAACCTTCAGTAGGAGAAGAGTGGAAGACCGCTGCAGCAAAACAGACACTCACGAGCCGGAGCGAATTCCGGCAAGTATCCACTAGTTCCGTTTCATTCCCAAGCACCTTCACAATCCTTCCCTTTCCCTCTACCACAGCCATCGAGCGATTTATCACTCTCTCGATATCCCCCCCTTCAAAGCCCCCATTCACAAATACCAATGTATTCCGGCCTCCGCTCGCTTCACCCATTGCAACATCCAGACTCTTGACCGGAGTTGAGTCCGCGATCCCAAAGCGCGAAGGAGGGACGAAGATATGCCGTGCGTTGGCCAAGAAGACCATGTAGATAATAGGGAGGACCAGCGCGCGGAGGAGCGTGCTGGGCACGCGTCGGGCAAGGGCGATGAGGAGGGTTTTGACGGTCAGTGCCCATGTTTGGCGGAGGAGCACCGGGGCCGGCATTGCGTGAGGTAGTTGTCACTGTGAGCGAACACACGATAGACAAGGAGGATACGTCAAAGGGAATAAATGACTCGACCCCTTACCATTCTCTTTTAAGCACACTGAGTCGTACTAGGCAGATTCGTATTGCCCACGGTCTGCAGGACTGCGCCTCCTACTAACAACCACTTCCCCCGCTGGTTAGCGAAACGGGGCTCCCGGCGAGGCAGATCCAAACTGCCGGAGCACAGGGGCATTGACGGTCGCAGTCAACTCTGAACCCATCTACCAATTGATCATAGCCAACCTCTCTAGCAAGGTCGGCAAGATAGAGGATACGAGGACGAAACCGGGGGAGACGGACGCAGTGGGGTGGAACGACGCGTAACACGCTTGGCATCATCGGTCGCAAAATACGCCGACGACATGAGCCGCCAATGATCAATCTCCCCAGATATATTTGCCGAAATTAACGGAACCTCACAATTTACAACGTCTCCGCCGTATTAAGTGTTTGCCGTGGGCCACAGAAAACTGTCCCTCACCCAATCCCAAGCGGAGGGTCAGCCTTTTTAGCGGCGCATGGCAACACTTAATACGGCAGAAGTTATATACAAGGTCAAGCTTCAGGGTTGGAGTATTCTTGTTCCACCGCTTGCAGCAGAGGGAACAAGGCTACACGCCTCGCAGGTATTCGCGCGCATTCTAGAAGGTCGCTGTGCAATATCATATGGATAAGTCGACTTGCTAACAATGGCATAGCCCACTCCGCCCTAGCCTACCATTTCTGCTCAGACTGCTCCGACCTGACGCCTCAAGACAGGCCCAACGACCGCTCAAAATCACTCGAAGACAGAACCTACATTCCCCCCCGAGTGGCTTAGCCACAGAGAGATAGTGCAGTTGTTAAACACCCCACAGCCGTGAGGTTCAGCTTGTAGCATAGGGCTGCCACCCATGTGCTGCTTGACAGCCCCTGAAGGATGGCGGCCATAGGCCACCATCAATCCCGGCGGCGGCAGGCCTTGGCCTGCCGGAATTACATAGTCGGGGCGATGCCCACCTTGAGGAGAGTTCTCTAGCATTAATTCTACATCTCGGTTCTGACCTATTGTTCCAATGCTCGTTGTGTGCCCTGCGTAACCCGCGGTTCTCACACTCGAGACACCTAGTGCCACAGAGACCCTCCCTCCTCTATAAGCTACCTATCCTTCTATGAAGCGTGAAGTACGCTTTGTCATATCAAGCCTGCCACGCTCTGGAGCAGCTTAATTTAGTTTATGGGGAATAGAAAGACAAACAGACTAGATAAGAGGGGCTCATGAGAATCTTTTAGGTAATTGCCCTACACATATTTATAGTTCGTTGACAGGATGACCTAGGAATATGACCCTTATATAGGGAGACCTGCAGCCGCCCTCAGTACCATCACACAGCACGGACGCTACATCCCCTTAAGTAGGGTTGCAGGTAGATAATCTCAACACCAAACCCCCAACGCCCCACCTAGCCTCTATCGGCGTAACCCCGCACCCCACCCCCCCCCTCATACCCAGCCGGTAACTCCTCCAGGTGCCAGTTCCGATCGGCAGTTGCTATCTCCGCCGGCTTCCCCGTCCCCGCCATTTCCGCTCTCAACCCAGTTCCGCCCTTCTCCCGTCTCCTTTTCAGCAGCTTCCAACCAACCCAAAACAGACCCATGAATATGATTATACCAGCGATGGTAGATCCGACGCCAATACCAATGGAAGCGCCAGTAGTGAGAGTACGATGGCTCGTAGGTACTACGGCGGATGTCGTTGCCGAACTTGTTGCCGTCGTCGTCGCTGAGATGGTGGTGGATGACAGTGATGTCGCTCCAGGTGGTCCAAAGGCATTAGCATCGAGGGTAACCCCCAAACTAGGTAGAGATACGTCAGCCAACCCTACTGCAGAAAAAAGGCCACGAAGCAGAGTGCATACGCTTCACAATAACCTAACCCCCATGCACCCATGACTGTTGTTTTCCAGCCCGGATTAGCTACCACCCACTCCAACCCAGCCCAAGCCCAAGGCGAAAGGAGCGCTCACGTGCAGCTTCCTCATCAGAGCAGTCCGACCTCAAACAGCTGCTCTGCTTCAGGACAAAGACCGCACTATTGCACAGACATAGCCCATCTGTGCAGTTAGTAAACGATGCCGCCCAGGGAGAGCAATCCTTCTACACGAAACCAGTCAGTCAAACCGCCCTAGAACATCCCATCCACCGATCTGCAAACCCCTGTGAAAAAGAGAAACCAAACGTACAGCGCAAGCCAGCAGAAACTGCGGAGCAGAAGGAGGAAGAAGCAAGAGCAGGGCGAGCGAAACAAAATAGAGGATCCTCAAACGAGAAACCCCCGCCATATCTCTGTTGTTTCCCGCGAAGCAGACAAGACTAGTTATCGCATTTCCGGCGCGAAACTCCCAAAAAGCGGGAGACCACGACGATAAAAACGGATCCACCCCTACCATCCATACCCATCCCCATTCCACACCAGCCATAATAGACTTCAGCCCCACCGCACTCTAGGGTTACACGATCGACAAGCAAGGACGGGACATGCCATCCACACAAACACCACCAATGCCCGCCCAGCCCCAACCGCCAGCGCACAATTTTCTTTTTCCGGGGGCTGAGGGCGGTGGGGCCTAGAACAGAATGCCTCAAGATGATCTTTCTCGTTCTTTGGCTGGGTGTGGGTCGCAATGCAAGCGGAAGTTGGCTAGTTTAAAATTAAAAAAACAAAAAGACTCTCTCTTCCGCCGATCTTATTGGGTTTTTTGTTCGGTTTCGGGAAACCTGTATCCCCCCTCCCTTCCCACTCGAAAACAAGGAAGTTTTTTTTTTTTTCGTTTTTACAGCTTGTTTTTGGTCTTTTCGTTGCCCGGTCACGTTACATAGACGATAGAGCAAGAAAAAGTAGTCCGAATATAATACATATATACATGGATAGACCTGTTAAACTACAACTAAAAGCCTGGCGATAAAGGTAAATAATATATTCCGTAATTTTCAAATAAAGAAAAATTCCAAAAAAATTTTTAATTTTCCTTTTTACAAATTTTTTTTTTTTAGTTTTTTTTTCCCCAACCGAAAGTCAAGAGGGAAGGCGGGCGAATGCGCAGTAGCAGTAACACCCGGAACTTTGTTATTTTTATTTGAATTTTTTTTTTTCAAGTACCTAAGAACAAACAGCTGAAATACTACCCTGTGAAGCGCGCCGCAGAGAGTTTTGAAGAAAAAAATAAATAAAGGGAAGGCGAAAAAAG